>LOEQ01004736.1:87951-104009 GCA_001685075.1 Bramus lutescens | reverse complement strand
ACCTTTGGAAGACCAGGCAATGCTCTTAACCTCTGAGCCATCTCTCCAGCCCCCTGAATACCTTTTTACAAGGACATCAATTCAATTAATGAAGGCTTTAGCATGGAGACACAATTAACTTCCAAAGATGACACCATCACTTTGTGACATTCAATTCCAAAAGGAATTTGGGAGATAACACAAATTTTCAGCATGTTGCAGAAAGGAGTGAATCTAGAAGTCTTAAAAGAGTCAACATGAGTTATCACTTTCGTTTCCTTCTTACTCCTGACCTAATTTTACAGATTGGGACTTGTGAGAAATAGCTGAGGAGAGTTTCATGCTGCAAAGAGGCTCATTAAGATTCAGGAAGTAAACAAAACTTATAAGACTCATGGAGCTAACCACCCACAAGTCTCATGAAGTTTCTGAAACTTACAAGAGTCATAAGGCTCCTCCATAAGGTTATATGAGCAGTAATCATTCTTGAGGAGAGAATACTTTTGGGGACACTTGGATATCATGTAGAGAGATGGAGTAAACAGCTTTTATGAGATGTCAGTCATGCAGGAATAGTTTTTTCAGTGATACAGGTACAACATTTATGCCATCCACACTCTTGTGAATAACCCCTCAGCCATGCTCAGTAACTAAGCCCCATAGTATTTGTTTCACCAAGTTGGAATTTAGTGAAATTGTTCCTTTAATCAATAGTCCTTGATGTATCTCAGATAGACTTTTCTTCATGTTTTCCCAATTTCCAGGAGATCACATGATCCCTAGATGCTTTTAAATATTTAATCACAGACGAGGTCCAGAAAATATCATGTTAGACATGCTCTCCATTGTTAATCAACTATGATAGTGTAGAGTAGGAAAGTTTATAAGGACAGGACGTTTTTGTCTGCTGGTAAGGCAGGTTTATCTCTGTGAATACTAAAATAGCACTGAGATTATATATATTGTTGTTTTGAAGGTTCCTGAAATCCTATCTAAAGAGATACAGACGCGCACAAATTCTGCCATTCATTAAATGCTCTAAGTATTTAATTACCTGGGAATTATAAAGAGTTTTTCGTATATGTGTACAAGAAATAATATGTGAATCTGTAAGTTTAAGCAACTCTTAAACCAAAAATTTCATTGTGTGAGTGTGTGTGTGTGTGTGCGTGTGTGTGTGTGGCAGTAGTGGAGACTGAATCTAGAACTTTAGACATATTAGTCAAGTGTTTTATATTTTTTAAACAAAACTACATTCCCAATTCAGAAGAAATACATTTTTATATTTTTATGTGTATTAATGATATACAATTTTCTTTTTATCTTTCACCTCTCTTTCTGTCTACCTATCTCCTGTTCATTCTGTCCCAGGAGTGTTTTCTAAAATGAACTCTATATGCCACCTACATCTTTTGTAGATACCCAGTTCACATTGTTATATTAAATGTTTAGAGAGTCTGTAAACACTTGATGTTTCTCAGATATTTCAGGTGACTGTTACTAGCTTTTACTTTTTATTTTCAAGAAAAGTGATAACCACCCAAAGTCAGTTCAAGAAACACCATCTTATCCAACTATGAATTATCTTGGCTCTAAGGTATAAAAATTATTCCTTCTTTTGACATAAGTTTAAAGAACTAGGATGGGCTAGAAGAACACACTTCTTCTAATGTATCCTCCTTCTATCTGTAAATATATACACATCATTTTTATTGACTAAATATAAATTTGCATAAGCAGACATACAAACATAACTTTCATGCTTTCGATATGTACTAAAATCTGTTGTTTAAATTTAGTAATAGGCTTAGTACATTAATATTCAAAAAGAAAATGACAGAAACATGTTTGTTCCCTACTCTAAAATTATTATCATTGGTGTGTGAGAACAGATGCATTTAGCAAACATGGATGAGTGAGAAAATAAGCAGCTTTAACCTACATTAAAAAGTTAAAAATATAAATGTTATATAAAGACGTGCACAATCACAGCCTCTCTCTCTCCTCCCTCTCTCCCTCCTCTCCTCACTCTCTCCCTCCCTCTCTCTTTCTCTCCCCCCTTCTCTCTCTCTCTCTCTCATGAACACACACACACACACACACACACACACACACACACACACATAAAGATTGCACCTCAGGCATACTTCTTCCTTTCCAAGTTATGGAAAAGCTTTTGCAGCCAATTTCATGCCTTTTTTTAAATTATTAAGTAACATTTGCTTGATCTTATTTTCCAAATGTCAAAAATCAATGAAACATTTGTTGTATGGTAATAATATTAAATTTCACAATATATCTCTCATGCATTAGCTGTCTAACATGCATACTATAATTTATTACTAAGGATAAGATGGCACCCAGGAAGACCTATTCAGGACTGAGAGTATATAGGCAAGTGGATTTTCATTGTACAATTTTTCATTGTACTGAGAGAATTGGAGACCAATGATGAGGACCACACTCTTTCAGGTTGAGCACATGTACCTTGGTATTGGCATCACTGCCTTCCCCTTAGGTCAGGGTGCTGGGAAGTATGAAGAGTCATCCCAACAGTGTCCTGATTGCAGACTTGGTATAGAATAGAGAGGAACGGGGATTAGATTTGTCTCTGCAATTGGAGGGAGTCCTGATAACTACTCTAGACTGAGTCACCCAAACAGTGTCCAGCACTGTTTGAGAGCGTGTGGTGCTAGGAGGATGCTCTGCCTCTTTGTCTAAAGGGAGCCTTGATTTTCTCTTTCCTTGGGACCAGAGATCAGATTTTGAAAGCTGTTACAGATGTGAGCAGTGGTTTACTTCATCCCATCCTGTTGATTGCACTTTCAAAGATACAATCCCATTTGCATGGTTATAAGAAAGGAGTCTAGATTTTGAGGTCTATGCTTTTGTTATTTGTACAAGAAAATGATGATGACAGAACAGGATGAATCTTAAAACCCTAGGAAACTAGGAGCAGAAAAAAATAAGAAAATAAATAAACAAACCAAAACAAAACCAAACCGAAAAACCCTCCAGGACTTCTTTTTTAGAATTGATATCCTGCTCTGGCCTCTTCTGGTCTCTAGTTTTATTTGTTTGATCATTTTTAAATAATGCAATTGACCATTTTCTCCAATGTCAAATGGACCATCTTTTGAAGACCTCCCTCTGTTTCCCAAACGGTGAGTGTTGACTCACAGGATTTAGAATTGGTCTTAATTAAATGTGCATGATGCCATAACCAGAAAAACATGCTATTTTCTTTTATCAGCATGGCTCAGATAAGAATTTTTAATATTGAACATAGAATCAGATATAACTTCTTATCTATGTAATTAAACGTGACATTAACATTTGAGATAAACATAAGGTCATATTTTCTTATTATTTTTTAATGATGAGATGACTGATAAGAATATGAGCTTTATGAGTATTGAGCAGATCACAAAAATGTGCTGGGATGGAGCAAAGAGCTCGGACCAGAAAGGATTTCAGCGTGGGGCTGCAGGTGTTTGCTATTACTTTCAGTTCCAGGTTTGTCGTTGAATTTTTGGTTATTAAGAACTTTGATGCAATAAATTCTGCAGAAATTACATGAACTATGAAAAATATGGGGAAAAACACACAGTCACATGCTTAAAACCATAAGAAAGCCTACCGTTGCATAAAATAGGGATAAAAGCTAGATCTTTTTATATCTGTGTACAGGGTATTTATTGGCCAAGGCTATCACTTTTGAATGTCTTATATCTATATGTGCAACATGCCATGAGTGGAAAATTGAGGGAAAGAGATAAATACAGAGGAGGATAGTGATTTCATAATTTTTACTTTTTTGAGATTATAATATAATTATAACATTTTTCTTTTCTCTGCTCCTTCCAACCCTCTCATGTGCCCTTCCTTATTTTCTTTTAAATTCGTGGTCTTTTTATTTATTGTTATTACATGTGTGTATAAATATGTACATATATGTATATACACATGCATGCTTACATACATATATATTACTAAATATAGTCCATGGAAGAAGTCCAATGGAGAACATAGATTTAAAGTGGTATTAACATTCCTCATATAGTGCTAGATAACACAGCATCGTTAAATCTGAGTTATGCAAAACAATCTTTTGTCTCTGATAGTAGATTGATAGGCTCAGATCCACTTATTGATTTCCTATGATCTGTCCTGGGAGTCACAGTCCATCATGTTTACTGATTAAGAATTTTATTAGGAATGTTTGAGAAGTTTGGGTCATCTTTGGAAAAGAGAAAATAATGATCATAGTGAAGATGGTGGTCAGTGCTAAGAATTATGAAATTCCATAGTAAAACATACACCTTTTCCCATGTAGTATAAATTAACAACTCATTTTTAGAATAGAAATGAGTTTAAATGATGCTCCACAGTATACAGCAAAACTTGCAGAAACCAAGTCTCAGATAAGAGAAGAAATCTGGTTACTTTTATAAAAACAAAACCATTTATTATACTTCAGTGTCATTAGACTACATGAGCTTCAAATACTTCAAAATTAATGTAAACACAAATTGAGGTATAAGAAAAGTATCAGGAGCCATGTCTGCAGAAATATTCAGGAATTTATTTAATATAGTTAGCAGAAATATTATCAGATATGCTTAACATAGACAAAGATTTGAAAATTCTTATTTAAAAATGAGAGAAAAAAAGACAGTGCTCAAAGCTGATTAAAACACTTTGGATTCTTATAGTACTTATTGTACGTCACCATAGATCTGAGCCGGGACTTTGCAGTCATAACCTACTCCATGTACGCAGTGAGGATGTTTTTATTTTTAACATCTTTCATTTCTATCCAGCAGAGATGATAAAAGACTTAAGTTATTCTTAGTAAGCTGAAGTTATATTGTAAAAATAGCAAAATCATGATAATCTACCTGGCTCTTACTATAGATTAGGAAATTTTCAGGGTGAGTGAAAAATATTCAAAAGTATGAGATAGCCCTTAATTATTTTTATTTTGTGAATTCTTTAGCAAGAGAGATACTATTAGCAGAGGAGATCTCATGGCTCATTACTGTGAATGTGGACAGGAAGCCAGGGTCTGTGGACACAACCTTTAGATTCATAGTTTGTAATGTGAGAGCTTCCTTGTGCAAACCTGAATACATGTGGAAAGAAAGGCTTCTTTATTTCACAATATAACATTGAAATATGTCAAGAACACGGTCTGAGACTAGCAAGGCTGATATGTGTTCTGAGAATAAAAGAAACATAAATTGCTCAGGCTCAGGAACATGCCCATTCTATGAATAGAGATTGACTTAACTGCCGAGGGAGGAAAGTTACTTGGGCTTCTGGTGACACGTTCCCACTCTTTACTTTACCAAGAAAAAGGTTTGGAAAGCAAACTACTTGAAATGTTTTCCCAAAGGTTTCCAGAGAATATCAAACCCATCAAGCATCACATTTATTTTAGATGCTCACTCAATGCCTCAGGAACTGTTCAGCCCTAATGTCATTGGACCCACCTGTCATCTTCCTCTGCCTTTTGCTGTCAGGCTATCTATGCCTTTCCGGTAAGTCACCTTTCTTTGTTATTCTGCCTCTTTGTAGGTTTGTAAACTAAAGTTTGAATTTGTCTTTTGCTCTGTTTTCACCTTAGTTGATTTACCTATTTTTTATTACAAGCTCAAAACATTGACTCTTATTTAATATTTATTTGAAATTCACCATGTTTAATCATGTAAATATCATATCTTAAAATAGTCAGTACTGTAAATTCATCTTTCATTTAACTGTTATTTATTGATCTTTCACTACAAAGCACAAATGGTGTTACAGTAGAAAGGGAAAGGAGAGGACTGGAGAGATGTTTCAATAGTTGAGAGTGCTTGCTGTTCTCAGAGAGAATATGTTTGGTTCTCAGTACCCACACCAGTTGGCTCATAATTCCAGCTCCCGTTCCAAGGGATCTCATGCCTTTTGTTGGTCCTCTTGAGAGGCCACATACATGTGGCATATATGTACACATACATGTAAAAGCACGTCCTTTTATCAACATAGCTATCTTCCTACTACCTACCTACCTACCATCTATCAGTATAAAGTGGTATCTTAGTCACTGTTCTATTGCTGTGAATAGACACCATGACCACTCCTCCTTATAAAAGAAAGCATTTAGTTGGGGCTTGCTTTTCTTCATAAGTTTAGTCCTTTTTCATCATGGCGAGAAGCAGAACAGCATGCAGGCAGACATGGTGTTGAAGAAGGAGCTGAGAGTTCTACATCTAGATCTTAGGCATCAGGAAGAAAGAAAGACAGAGCCTGGCTTGAACATTTGAAACCTCAAAGCCCACCCTCAGTGACACACTTCCTTCAACAACGCTACACCTTCTAATAGTGACCAGGCAATCAAATCTATGAGTCTATGGGGGCCCATTCTTATTCAATCCTCTACAAATGGCATGGACAATAGGTCTGTCTTTTAGTCAGTGAGGCTGAGCAGAACAATATTAAAAAAGGACAAAGGTATATAAATATATTTAAGTTCAATAAAATAAGGTCTGATTCCCCATACTATTATTATTATTGTTCTTGTTTTTATTTGATTTCTCCAGACAGGGTTTTCTGTGTAGCTGTGGAGCCTGTCCTTCAGAACTCGCTCTGAAGATGAAGCTGGCCTTGAACTCACGGAGATCCACCTGCCTCTGTCTTCTGAGTGCTGGGGAAGACATGTACCACCACTGCCTGGCTTCCTCATATTATTTTCAAGAGTATTTGTGGGGTTTTCCTATAATGAATGAACGTAGCAACTATGTTTCCTCCTACCCCTAAAAGTTAAGGCAAACTCATCCATGAGGAGATCCTTTACAGTGTGTCTCTGTGTGTGTGCGTGCATATGTATATGACTATGAAGGTTAGAGGACAAGTTGAAGAGTTGTTTCTCTCTCACCATGTGAATCCTGGAAACTTAGATTGCCAGGCATGGCTGGGAGCTCCTTACTGAACCATCTCACTAGATTCTGACAGAAAGTAGAAATCAGGTATTGGGACTCTTTCCCGAGTTATTTCCTTTTTGGTTTAAGAGAAAACGAGTTGTTCCTCAGGTTGAGAATGCAAAGTTGTGTCTGGCTAACACATTTTTTTGTTTTATTATTCTAGAAAGAATTCCAGAAGCCTCTCAAGGTTAATCAGGTACATCAGAGGCACAATGGGGACTGCAGAATCTGATTATTATTCTTTTTCTTTTTGGCCAACTACTCTTTTTTTAAGAAAATTTTATCTTTATTTGCTATCAAAATAATAGAAGCCTGATTATTATTCTTGTGGCTGTGAGACCAACTTCCTAAACTTATTGTAGAAATGCTTTTGAGGCAAAGAATGTGTGTCAGACCCATGTCCATATAAGCACGGCTGTTCCCTGCCTCTTACTGGACCGGAAGGGCAAGATCAGAAAGAATGGATACATCACTGGGCTTCAAGGAGTGCTCAGGACTAAATTTTCCTTTATTCAGAGTTAAATATGGTCAATAATGCAAAACAAAAATTCTTAATAAGCATCATAAGTAATAGGATTCTCAAAAGGATCAGGGAGAGCTCGTGTTGAAGGGAGAATTAACTTTGAGAGTGTAGTTGGAACAAATCTCTTTAGATTTAGGTCATCACTTTCTAAAGGAACAATTTGAGAGCCATTTTCAAGGTTCTATTGAGACACAAAAGGATGCTGGGGATAATTTTTTGTTATCTTTTTTCTTTTTTTCATTATCTTTTTCCTTCTTTTCTTCTCATTTTCAGTAGTCTTCTAGAGAGTCTTAGGTTAGCTCAAGTGCCTTCAGACTCACTGAGGCTGATCTTAACTGTGTAACCCTCTGTCCTGTACTTGCTATGTGTTACAGTTACAAGCATGTACTTCCATGACCAGCTTGTAGGAAGGAAATAACTTATTAAGGTAAAATTCTGCTTTCTTACTTGCTTAATAAGTTGAGGATAATGCCATTCTATAATAAAACAATACTGAAGAAAGAGAAAGGAATAGGGAGCTGTCCTTATAAAAGGTCCACGTTTTGGAGGCTTCTTATTGTTGAGAATAATTTTTATAACACAATCCTTCTATGTCCACAGAAATGTAAACAGAGACTGCTTGTTCGTTCCCTGGCTACCCAGACCTGAATAATTACACAGAAACTATATTAGTTACAGCACTGTTTGGCCAAAGATTCAGGCATATTTTTGGCTAACTCTTACTTCTTAAACTAACCCATTTGTATTAATCTTTATATCACCATGAGGCTGTGGCTTATGGGGCAAGGTTCTAGCATTTGTCTCCTTCAGCAGCTTCATGTCATCTCCTTGACTCCACCTACTCTCTTTATCTCTGTTCAGATTTCCCACCTGGCTTTGTTCTGCTAAGCCATTAGCCCAAATAGTTTTATTTATCAACAAATAAAAGCAACACATATACAGAAAGACATCCTGCATCACAGAATGATGTTTGCTTTGGAGGGAACACGGTCTCATACTGACAGGGAAACCCCAAATTAACTTGCTTAGCATGAGTGAGATTCCTGGTTTAATTTCTAGCCCCAAATCAAAAGCAAACAAAAAACATCAATAACATCAAAACCCCAAACTGAGTTACAATTTCATGTCCTAAATGAAACTAGGGCAAGGACCTAGAGTGTTCTATCCCTTTCTCCAATTGTCTCAACACAATGTAGGGTAATAGATGATATGCTAAGAAACTCTGGATGGAATTCCTGTGCCTTTACTGAAGTTGCAAGAAAGTTTTCTATTTCCAGATTCCCTTTTAGTAGAACAGTGACTATGTCTATGGTTTAAATAGCTGTTTGGGTTTTGTTTAGCAAACTTTAAATTTGGATATAGCATACTATATTATCATACTACTTTAGCTCCTAATTCCCTCTCCAAGTGCTTTCCTAAAATTAACTTTGCTTGCTTAACACACATATCTTTACTCAGCATAGTCAGTGCTGTGAGTACAGCTTCACATATGAGGATACTGGAATACACAACCAAGGGGCACTGTAGAGCTTCAGAATCTATGTACAGTGAAGCAGAGAATTGACCTAAAGTATCTGATCCTTTCCTTGTCTTAAGTCCCCTGATAAAACTCCACTGCATGTTAACCATGTGTAAACAATGGCTCTAGGGCTAGTGTGATGGCTCAGTGGTTAAAGTAACCTGCCACCAGGCCTGTTAACCTAAGTCCATTCTCAGAGACCTACATGTTGCAAGGTAAGAACTGACTCCTGCAGGTTTTCCTCTGAGCTCCACGTGACTGTGGTACACACATGGCTGAACATATGCACATACTGAAAATACATAAATATAAAGTATGCATACTGAAAATACATGAATATAAATTAAAACTATTCATCAAAGAAACTGGATGGTAAATAATAAGGATTCCATCTTTCACACAAGGGTCTAGCAATATTCTAATGAAAGAATTTTTGGACAAGGTTTTCATCATGTTCTTCATAGAAAGGAATTTAAGTAATTTTCTAAGAGAACCTGGACGTGACCGCCACTGAGAATCTGGCTGCGGCAAATGGTTTTACTGTGAGTAGAGTCTCTATGTGAACTCCTCGAAAAGGAACAAGAGAATGCCACATCTGAATCGTTATAACTCTTGTTTCCTCCTTTTTTCCATTAAGACCTTTCCACGAAGTCACACTTTCTTCCTGAGTAGTCATAACTTGCAAAAGAAAGACCAGGGTCTGTGGTTTCATAGATAATCTGCTGAAATGGAAAGTTTGCACCTCGGTCCAATAATACAAGCTCATCATCCTTTATTGAAATCTGTTCATATCCACTCAGAGAAAAGAACCAAATACATTTTTTTCCAATCGCCCTTTCAAAATAACCAAAATTCAATTGCTTTTCTCTTATCCTGGTAATTTGATTTATTTTGAGATTGTCTTTTTATAATAGAGAAAAAACAGTACTAAATGCTTTTGAAATGAATGCCGCCGTCCTGTGAGAGCAACCCACAACAACGAATGCGCCATGCTTTATCTCACATAGTCACCAACAAGTTCAAGACAGAGCCCAAGATGGCGAAAACTCCTCCAAAGAATAGGCCCTTTTCTTTTCTTGTTCCATGGTAAATATGCAGGACTTAGACTTCTGTGATGTTAGAAGCCTCCTGACAGAAAATGTGGTTTCCTGTTAAACTGGGACTTGGGGCTGGAACTGGAAGATTTTTTTAAGCATATTTAAAAAATACTTATTAGAATTAATTTCTTCAGCCAGGTGTATGAAGTGCGACTCCAAAGCCCGCAGGCCTGAGTGCAGAATAACAGTGTCCCTCACGGCTGTGGTTACACGGGTGAGTCTACTCTTCTTCAGAGAGTGCTGAAGGGTTGACTCATTTCTTCCTCATTGAAACATTCCTCTCTGGAGAAAGGAAGGAAGCTGAGCACCTTCCAAAGCTCAGGGCATCTGTGAAGATCAGGATGTTATAATGAACTTGATTCTTTCTTTGCTGTTTTTAAATGAGTGACTAGATGGTGGGGGGTGATCGGTTTCCTGGCAGTCATTACTGAGATCCTGCAGTTTGAAGAGGTGATTCAATGTAACTTTGTAATGCTGACATGCGATTGCCTGAACCTGTTTCTCATTAGTTAGCAAACTGATACTAAAAATGAGGAAAAAGAGATAAAATGCAGGCATGACCAAGACAGACAGTTGGAAAGAGGTCATCCAGAAATCTGTGGTAAACTGTGAAAGGTGGCAGCTTTCCTTCTCTTCATCATTCTTAAACAGAAAATAAGAATTAAAATATAATTGCAAAATTTACCTCATTCCTTTCTTCCCTTCAGCTCTGCCCATGAGACCCCTACTTCCTTTCAAATTTATGACCTCTTATTCTCTACCTATTGCTTTGAGTGAAAGTATAAATGTAACCTGCTGAGTCTTGCTGGATGAGCACATGGGATTGGATAGCCATTCAGGGTGCTATTTGTATGTGTCAGACAAGGGCAATATGGCTGCTCCATTATTAGGAAAAGGAAGATTTTTTTTTTCAAGAATAAGAGAAAGTATACATGGAAATCTGGGAGAGTCCAGAACAGGGAAAAAGAGAAGCAGACTGGTCATGGCCAGGGCTATCTGTGAGAAGAGGGAGAAGACAGCAGGGATGATGGGCAAAGACCTTGCTTTTAGAAAGAGAGGAAAGCCTGGGCAGGTTAGCATGGACTTTGCAATGTATACATCTTGTGAGAAGGGACTGAGGAAGCCTGGAGGTCAGCATGGGCTTTGGTAGCCATATGTGCCTTCTGCCACAGGTAAGGGAAATGACTCATTTTGGCATATGGGGACTGGTTTCACAAGTTCCTGGAGAATACTGCCTTTTTTCTCTAGCCACTAGAAATCCTCCTATAGTCCAGCTTGAGATCATTTCTAGGTATACAAACTTCCAAGTGGGGTCCATTTTCTCCTGGCCAGCGTAATTCTCCCGCTCTCAGCAGTTTTTGGAAAATGTTTTGATGCAAGCACATGCAACACCTGGAAAGGAGAATGCTGTTTCTAGAATGTGGCTCCTTCTCCATCCCTCTGCTTCCTCACTTCAGTCAGATGCACACACATTTCTCACCCTGAGTTTTCACAAACCCTTGTTAATTCTCTCAAATAGCCTTTTCTCTGACCCTACTATCCAGGACAACCATCAGGATAATCTTCCTAAAGTATAAACTTATACTTTATACTTCTTCCTTTGTTCAAAGGAGTCCTCGTGTCCTTCAGTGACTGAGGTGGCCAGGTGGCATCTGATCCTGTTATGTTCTGTGCATGCAAGTTCTCTACAGTCTTTTCCTTGCTGTGCCCATACTGGGTTGATAGCTGTGATAACTGTCTGCTGTTCTCTCTCTCTCTCTCTCTCTCTCTCTNCTCCTTCCCTCCCTCCCTCTCTCTCTCCCTTTGACTTCCTCTCTCTCTCTCTGTGTCTTTCCTTCTCTCTCTCCATCCCTCCCTCCCTTCCTCTCTTTCTCTCCCTCCCTCCTTCCCTCCCTCCCTCCCTCTCTCTCCCTCTCTCTCTCCCTTTGACTTCCCCTCTCTGTCTCTCTCTCTGTGTCTTTCCTTCTCTCTCTCTCTCCCTCCCTCCCTTCCTCTCTCTTCCTCCTTTCCTCTCTCCCTCCCTCCCTTCCTCTCTTTCTCTCCCTCCCTCCTTCCCTCCCTCCCTCTCTCTCTCCCTCTCTCTCCCACTCTCTCCCTCCCTCTCTCCCCCTCCCTCTCTCTCTCTCTCTCTCCCTTTGACTTCCTCTCTCTGTCTCTCTCTGTGTGTCTCTCCTTCTCTCTCTGTCTCTCTCCCTCTATCTCTCTTTCCCTCTGGCTCTCACACGCAGACACATGTGCACATCTCTTATTTTTTATTGTTTGACAGCTTCATAGATTTCTTTTTTGAACAACAGTCACCTTCACCGTCCCCTCTCTTCTGTCGCCTCAGTGGCCTCTTCTGAAAGTCCCTTTCTCCAGCCTCTGCGCTTTCTTGTGATGTGTGATCCACTGACCACTGATGAAATTAGTGTTTCTTCACTAACCAGACAAGGGGGTTATTTATCAGAAGAAAACAAACTTTCTAGAGGTTGCACAAGATCTCCCTCAGCAACCCTTAACTGTCAATATTATCTCAGGGAGAGAATAAGGTCTCAGGGGCCTCTCTCCAGTTCAAGAAGAAAGTTGATGGGCCCAATCTTGGGCAGGTCTTGTGCAGATAGTCACACTTCTTTTTAAACCTCATTTTGTTAATGACGCTTACACCGAACATCTACCATATGTGAATTATATACATATTCCATGTATGCATTATATATATCTTACTTATATATCATATATATTCTATTATATAATACACAATATGCATATATAATAAGTATATATTCAGTGAGAGAGTACAGATGCTAGGGGAGACTAGAGGGTGAGAATGACCGAAATTCTTAAATTCTTTTTTTTTCTTCACCTGTTTCTAAGCTTTGTTATAGTGACTTCAAAGTTGTTTCCTTTCAGTGGTAGTGGCTTTTCTATTACTTTTTAAAGCAAAACATCAATATAACCTTATACCATAACACATATATTTGTATGCATGTGTATATATATATACATATATATGTGTGTGTGTATGTGTATGTAAGTATGTATGTATACAGACATAAATTTTCTTTTACAGTGCTGGGGTCTGAACCCAGGTCCTCTTGCATGCTGAGCAAGTGCCATTCTACTAAGCATAACTCAGCTCACTGCCACTTAAACAGAACTTTTAAGCTACTTACCTTCCCTGTAATCCTTCTAAACATTTTTTTCTGACATCCAATGATTTTCAAATAAACTGTATTTCATGATTTTCTTTCTACTTGCTTGGATTAATAATTATATTGAATTGTTCATGTTCTTTCCATAGCATGAATATCATTCAGGGAAGAATTTTATTTATCTTTTATTCTCCATGTTTTTACCCAAAACATGGAAAATGTACAGTGAGCACTTGATGAAATAATTCCCATTTAAAGAACAAAACATAGGAGTTTTATTTGACTTGTAGAGAGAGTTAGAAGAGGAACATTAAAATGTTTACCTAGGACTGGGGTATAGCTCACAATTGGAGTGCTTTTCTGGTGCCCATGAAGCCCAGGGCTCAATCTCTAACATGTGCATGCTTGCACACACACACACACACACACACACACACACACATACACACACACACTCACATTTGCATGCATGCACATGGATTTGGAGAGTTAACTATTCACATGGGCCTAACACAGCTTAACAAGGCAAACGGCTTGTTAGAGGGTGAGCTGAAATAATCTCACTGTTTTCACGTATAAAATTGCAGCTGGCAAGACACAATACAACACTGAGGATGCCCGATTGCCCATTCACTTAATATCTCAGTCTTTGGGGGGCTTTACAGCAAAGTGAACTGGGGGGTATGAGCCTGGGCAGCAGAGAGAGGATCCTGTTAAAGCTGTTGAAAGTCTGACAGGATTTCATGGTGGAGCGGATCTGATATAGGCAATGATTCTTCTGCAAAAGGCAGCATACATGCAAGTGTGTCTGGAAATTTAGTCACACAGCAGATGCAAACCTGTCTTTATCTCAAACAATGAAAAACCCTTCCCATGACCTGAGGATACTTGTCGATTCATTCTCAAATATTGTTTTAAAAAAGACTGTATCTTTAATAAACACTCAAGGAGTGTTGCCTGCATGGCTATATGTGCACCACATGCCCACATGGTGCCTGGTACTCATGGAGGCTGAGAAGGGGGCTGTGTCCACTAAAACTAATATTACAGATGATCGTGAGCCATCATATGGGTTCTGGGAACCAAGCCCTGCTCCTCTGCCAGGGCAGAAATCGCTCTTACCACTGAGTCATCTCTCCAGCTCCTATATTCCCTTTCTCAAAGGAATACATATGTTTACTAAGTTGATCAAACTGCTTACTTTAAATTTGTATATTTATTCATTTGCTTTGGGAAATAGAAAAATTGTGGAATTTTATTCAACCTTGTTCAGCCATGTGATTTCTGATAATTTTCTTTATTATTTCATTTATTTCCCTTTTTAAAAAAAAGATTAATTTTAATACTGGTGTGTGTGTGTGGCTGGGTGTTGCTTGCTATGGTGAGGGTATGGGGAACAGAAGATGACCTTTTGGAACTGGTTCCTTTCTCCACCATCTGTGTACAGGGATCAAACTCATCTTGTTAGGCTTGGAGATGTGTAAGTACCTTTGCCTGGTAAGCCTTCTTACCTACTATATTAATCTTTCAATGCACATTCTTAGCGTGTATGCTAATCCAGATTGCAAAAGACCTGATTAAGGTAACTACTCTAAGTTTTACTACCCAGATGTATAAATTAATTAAAAACTAGAGAGATGAGTCTTGAGAAAGTATTTGGGAATAGGGCCAGAGTCAATTATTTTGCTTGAGGTAGCTTTTGTGCTCTGAAAAAAAAAATGAAGCCTCCTAGAAACACAATGTGAAAGAAGAACCAACAATTTTGGGATGAGGTGGAAATTTCTGGACTACTGTTTTTGGCATGGAAGACACCAAACTATGGATATCAGGCATAAGTCTGTGTCCCAAGGCCTAGGAGGACAGATTAGCCAGTCACATAGGCAGTATGACTGTATAGAGACTCCAAGGTTGATACAATGTCCTGTTTTGAATAAGCATGGTGCATAGGAGTGTTGAGCATAGAAAAGTAAAAACACCTTTGCGATTACTTCAGGAGCTAATACACAGGAGTGCTCATGAACACAGACACAACGATTGCACAGGGGATGTAGCTGGTGGATACGTGTAGTTGTGTCCCTCAGGGATGGCTCACTTATAGAGTCTCATCATCAAAAAGATTGAAAACAGTTTGCTACTCTCTGGAGCCGGCCCTGTGTTCCTATGGGTCTCACGAGCAACCAGGGAGCTCTTTCACGACAGAGCAGTCTAGGAACCAGAAGGATTTACTTGATTGTCCAGAAGGACCAGGTGAGGCTCACACAGGTGGGATAGTCAGAGCATTTTTTCAAACTGAGCACATCATGTTACCTTGATTCTCCTCCTGTTAGAGAAGGTTTTCTCTATAAGAAAATAAACAAATCACTTGTATCTTCCTATCCAGCTTGACCCCATGGAGAGCAATCTACCCCAGTATTTGTAGGAACCCTTGAGAAGCCCTGGCTTTGTCATACATTTTAATTCACGACTAGAGAATAAAATAGTACCATGATTTTAAGTAATTCCCCTGCACAGTTTGGAATTATCGTAATAATCTTTCTGCTGCTTTAGAGATTCAGCTCTCAAAAGGACTTTTAAAATATAAATCAAAACAATCCTCTCTATAGGGTTGAATTAGTTACTGAAAAATGCAGAGTGTTGCCTTGATCTGAAAAATACACTGATTGGATTACACTTGCTAGAGAGAAAACAAACTAAATCTCTTCTATCTCTTTCTCCCTATGCGTATCTTTCTCTCTCTTTATCTCTCCTTCCTCTCTCTCCTTCTCTCTCCTCACGCACTAGGCCCTTTGGCCTTTGACTTCCAGTCCTTCTGTTCTAGCCTCTGGAGTATTGCATGCAGCCACT
>LOEQ01004736.1:59701-87841 GCA_001685075.1 Bramus lutescens | reverse complement strand
CCTTTGACTTCCAGTCCTTCTGTTCTAGCCTCTGGAGTATTGCATGCAGCCACTCCTTCTTTTATTTTTTTCCAAATTTTTAGAAATATCATACATGTCCTCTTGAACTTTATTTCTGTGTTCACAGTTCATAGTAGGTTATGCAATGGAAAATTACAAGATTGTACCCTTCTAGCTGCCCTTTACAACCTTTGTAATGGGAAGGTAATTGCTAAATCATTATAGGTCTCCATTTCTGAAAGAGTGATTAAGCATTTAAAATACAAACAAGTGATAAGAGTAATTGAGAATGAGCCAGCAAGATGACTCATCAGGTAAATGTCCTTGAGACCAGGCCTGACAACCTAAGTTTAGTCCTTTGGACCAACATGGTGGAAGAAGGAGGGAACTGATTACCAAAATTTATCCTGTGACCTCTGCACAATGATCGTGGCATGGTGCACATGAGCGTGCATACGCCTTCCCCCCACTAAGTGTAATTTAAAATAATTGAGATGAATTTGCAAAACTTCTGGAGTATAGTAAATTTACAAAATAACCTCAGTATTATAACATGCATTTTATTATAATATAACAAACGTAATAAAATATAAATGAGAAAACAAAATAATTTAATAATTACCTTACTAAATTGAATTTGCTTTTATTTCTTTATTATCATTGAATCTTTCTATTTTTGGTAACTCTGAAAATTTCTTTATAGATAGGTTGCTTCTGTTAGACACACACATATTTAAGATTAAGCATGTTTTATAAAATATTAAGTGATATTTTATTGCTGTCCATGGTGGACCAATGTTATCTGTGACCCTTTATTGTCATCTTTAACATCATTTATTTTAAGCAAATCTTTTTTAACCTGTTTTCTATATTTTCCCATAGTGGTTTTAACGTTTGCTACCTTTTAGTGATAATGACCTATTCCTTACCCCTCACAAGCAAAATACCACACAGAACCTCACTTTATAAAATTGATGCAGCTTGATTTCTGGTATGGCTTAAATGATGGACTTTTGTTCACTCTTTCCTCATGACTACTTGCACACCGATGGTCAGAAATCCCCCATTCTGCAAAAGCTAGTCACAATAATAATAATTCAAAATGAGCCATTTATGAGCTCATTTTGAGCTTTCTGTCTATATCAAACTTCTTTAGGAACACAAGCTGTGCCTTGTAGAATAGCATCATGATGAGAGACCTAAGTCTCTGTTCAATGTCCTCATTATCCATTCATACTCCTCACTGGATCTAGAGTGGTTTCAAGGCCTTTGAAAGGATCTTTCTCAGGAATCTGATTGTACAGCATGGGCTTCCTGTGTCCCTACCTCACCTTATATAGATATACCTAATCTTACCGTATTTTCATAAAACTGTTTCTCTCCAGTCTCTCAAGGTGAATTTTGTGTCAGTTCCAAATTTTCTTCACATTGCCCTGTGCTTCTCTGCCCTTCAGTTGGCTGAACTTGAATTTGATGTGATGCCAGCGATCACTAGAAAGAAAGGAGATCACTAAGTTGACCATTTTATCTAGTAGTTATCTTTTCTACACTTTCTGTGCATATTAAGTATCATTAAGAAAACTACTTTCTCATGATCTGAGGCTCTTCTCCCTATGAGTACAAAGGTACAACCATTACATAGAAAGAAATCTATACTTCCCTTCTCTTCTCCTTTCACTTTGAAAGCTTTCACAGACCACGGACTTACTCTTTACCAACATGAAGGGAATCAATATTCACATAATGTTTAACGAAAATAAGCACACATCGCCATTAATTTCTTTCTATCATATTGGATCACCAGAGCATCCTCCTCGGAAACCTTTAATTACCGAGTTTGCATTTTGGAAAGTCATAAGGTGTTGCTGGTGCTTCCAGCAGTAACACACATAAAGTTGCTTCAAATGAGCAAAATTTAGGTTTCTGTCTTTACACTTCATTAGCATTAGCAAGCCCCAGTCTCATAGCAACCCAGATCTGATGATGAACACCTGCCAGCCCAGATGGTTTGGGGAGAAAATTCCTAACTAAATACAACAAAGTTCTGTTGTTGAGCTGCCCAAGCTATCACTTAACAGGCATGCTGAAGAAAAAAAAAAGGAAAGAAAAAATCTACAAAGGTACAGACTCTTAACAGGAAAAAAGAGGGGCGGGTGTTTTTTCAGCTGCTGTCACTACTGACATCTTATGCTCCAACCTTTTCTATTTGAACACACAGTATATGGATATTTTATCACCATGAGACTACAGATGGCATTGGAAGTCAACTGCCATGGATAATGGAGAGCAACAAAATCAATAGCATCTGCGCAATTATGGAATGAATGAATGAATGCACAAGTTTTCACATTTATTCTTGGATAAATCTGTGCCTTTCCCATAATGAATTAGCCAACACAAACACAGAGAGAGAGAGAGAGAGAGAGAGAGAGAGAGAGACAGAGAGAGAGAGACAGAGAGAGAAATAGACAGACAGGCACACAGACATGGGGGGAGAGAGGAAAAGGGAGGGAAGGAGGGAAAGAGAATGAGGGATCTGTTTATCCTTGTTGAGTGACTACTTGCTTTAGGGACCCAATTGAACCACTGAACAAAATCTTCTAGTAGTCAATTTTCTGTTAAATAGCTACTAAATTTACCCCTAGTGTGACAATATAAATTTCCTTGAAAGTTCTCTTTGTAGGTATGCTGTGGTTAGTCATAATTATCGGCTTGACCGCATCTACTAAGGCCTACAAGATTAGGAAAGCATACCCCTGTTTGTGCCAGTGCTGGTGGTTCTAGAAGTGGTTGGCTAATGAGAATTCCAGCCCAAAGAATGTGTCTAGCCTTGTATATATTCATTTTATGACTGCATTGAGAGGTGGGGAAACCCAGATGGTTAGAACTCATTGGAGGAAGTAGGTGTAGAACACTAAAGGAAGGTTTTTGGAGGATAGATCTTGCCCTAATCTTTTCTAGTCTTGCTCCCTCCGATTTCACTTTACTCTCAGGTGGACAGCATATTCCTCCCTTGAAGGATGCTAAAAACGAAATCCCACACTAGCTCAGAATTGAGTATAATTAAAGGTTATTTATTTAGGGGTAGACTCACAGATCACAATCCTCTGCACGAACGGGGAACAGTAACGGAATCCAGCAGCCAGGAAAGAGGTCGGACTCACACTTTACATCGGCATATATAATATAGTATAAGAGGCCATGCCCAAGTGGGCAGGTAACTTAAAGGGTACTGGCAGTAGGAATTCCTACTGCACTCCCTCCACTTGAGCCTTACACCATGATGTTTCTGCTCTACCATGGCCTCAGAATCAACAACACCAAGGACTTTAGACTGAGATCTCTGGAATAATGGGCCAAAATAAATCCTTTCCCCTCACGTCATTTCTGCCAGACGTTCTGTCACAAAGACAATAAAGCTGATTGGTCGAGTGCGCAACTTCTTTCCATGTAATTATGCGGCTGGTGGCAAGAACTTACTGTGCAGTACCCCCTTCATCTCTATCCAGCATTTTGTACAAAGCTGTTGAACAAGAACCCTCAGATTCCTTCTGCTTCCCTTTTAGTGAAAATAATAAAGATCAGGGTTTTAGGTTGAGGATTTGCTGTTTCTTAGCTCTGTAGTTTTGGGGAAATTACTCAACATTCCTGAGTCTTGGATTTGTCATTGTATTAGTTCAGGAAGTTGGTAACAATGTTTAGCAAATTGATACATACACATGGTATATATTTGGAAAACTTGATTCTCTGTGTGTTTCTGTACTTGGCTAGAGGTATATTGGGAGGCTATGTACTGGCGTCATCAAGTCAAAGTTTACATTTAAATTTTGTTTTACAAATTTCTCCCTTTGTCATTCTCACAATTCTGGCTCAGATTACTTAATATTTATATTTTCCTATTGTTAATGGGGAAATTTGTAATGTTTGTTTTATGAGACACCTATGGAAAGGACATGAATCTCCTAACTGTAAATGGTGTAAAAGAATCTAAAGCTAACATTTCATTTCTAACTTTATAAATACCCATTGCTCAGGTTTACAAAGGAAATGTTTTATTTGAAATGTAGATTACTATTATTCGAGTGTGTGTGTGTGTGTGTGTGTGTGTGTGTGTATCTTTGTGTAGGGGTGTGCTGCACATACATGTGGAGGCCAGAAGCTGATGCTGGGTGTTTTCCTCTGTTGTTCAATACCTTATTTTGGTAGGCATGGTCTCTCACTGAACCTAATCTCTCTGAATGACCAGGTTGGCTGGCCAATGAGCTTCTGGGAGGCGTCTTCTCTAATCCTTTCCCCTACCCAGTGCTTGGGTTAAAACATTTGCTGCCAGGACTGTCTTTTACTTGGGTGTTGGGGATATGAACATAGATTATTATTCTTGACTGGCAGGCAGTAATGGCTGAACCGTCTCCCAAGCCTATGGATTATTTTAATCTGCTTCTTACACTTAATGATGACTCTATTTGAAATGAATACAACAATAGCCTTAAATTTACTGGATTGTAAACCACATCCTGTAAAATAAGACCGTTGCATGCTTTTAAAATATATCTACATATTTTGTCTCTTAAAATTATATTCTGATAAGTATTTTAAAAAGTATTAATCATTTTCTATTTGCTCTCTGCTCATTGTAGTTATTACCATATATATATGGTAATATATATATATATATATACATGCTTCATGAAAGGCTATAATCGTTCTAATGTCATCAAATCCTGTTAGCTTTGTTCACTTGTTGATACAGGAGATTCATAATCATTGTCTAGGTGTCCTCCCCATCTGGTTAGGTCTCAGTACTTACAAAGCATGCTTGGAGGGGCGATGCAGAAGTTATTCTACTCGGCAGCCTTGTAACTGAAGAGCTATATCTGCTAACATTGTTGACTCCACTTCTTGATCTTTTCCCCACAGCTTAGAATCAAATAACTGAAATTTAGTATAAATGAACTTCATGAGATGAAGTCTTCTGATCATATGTATAGATTGAAATTTGTCACTGACACCAAGTGTGGCTATAAAAAAGGAAAACTTCATTAATTAAGTTCTACAGAACTCTATCTGGTTCTTCCAAATCAGAAACCATTTCAAGGGATTTACAGATTACTTACAGTTTAAATGAAATAGGCCAGGATCAGATAGACAAATACTGGATATTTTATTTCACATTCTGAGTCCAGATGTTTAAAAAAGAAATAAAACTAGAAAGCTTTAAGAAGACGAAGGTCAAGGGAAAGAGGAAGGGGAAGACGTGGGAGTTAATTGAGAGTATGTATGCTAAGCATGCTTTCCGTATTATGAACACATCATACTGAAGTGCTATATGCCTTTACAAAGAAGGAACAACAGCATCTTGTTTATTACAGATCTTATTTACCCTTTATGTCATCCAACTAAGAGGAAAACATGCTGGGCATATCTGTAATCCCAAACTTTCACTGCCGTTCAAGTTTCAGGCTAGCATTGGCTATGGTCCTTCCCTATTTCTGTCCCCCTTCTTTATATGTATATTATACTTACATATGTATATTATATGTATATGCATTCTTCTTATTAATATCACAATGGTATCCATTATGTTTATATGCTTTTATTATTGAAATGTAACTGATATATGGAGCACCATTAGAAATTTTGGAGGCCAGTTGCATCCATGGAGAATGCTTCGGTCTGATCTTTGATGCTAAATTAAGAATGAAGACTGAGGCTAATAGAGAGGAGCATGACTATCAAATATCAGTTCTGGTAATTTTTCACACACATACACATGCACTCACACACAATCAATCATGTGCACAATGAATGTCTTCAAAGTTGTTGATGCTGTTAATTTTTGTTAGGTTTCAAATGTAGTTTTTAAAAATGTATTCAGGGAGTGGGAATTTGGACTGGTATTCTTTTTTAAAATCTAATAAGTTAAAAATGATATATTACACTAGTGAAGTGCTAAAAAACGTATTCACGCATTGGTAGATTAACTATCCATTCTTCCTATGTATTCCCTTTGTATTATTTAAGTTTATCAGAGAAAGCTGTGTGTGTGTGTGTGTGTCTGTCTGTCCATGTGTGTGCACGTGTGTGTGTATTCACACAAAAATATATTTACAGAATGAATTCATGAAGTCTTGGAGTCTGGAAAGTCTGAAACCTGTAGGGTAGAATTCTAATTATCTTCCTCTTTCTCACATTGTGTTATGGTTATACATGCACGTGAATATGTATATACCTGAAATCCTTTCTCACTTAAAAATTACTATATTTCTTTTAAGCACTATTTCTTTGCTATAGTTGTTTCTCTTCCTCACCACCCTTGTGCCCTTGCACCACCGCCAAAACACACATCTGTCTGAAGTGTTGCCTGCCCCTTGCTTTCCTATGCTGGATCTATCCCAAATTTCTAAACATAGGCAATTGTTTTCAGACTCATTCCTTTCACTCATTCTAAATTCTTCACTCAGTACAATTTCTAAATAAACTTTACTCAAATATGTGTCTATTAGATTTTACAGTGACCTAGGCCTTGTACAAGATCATTCATTGGTTCCTGTCCCTTGGTTACTTATGGGAACAAGTCTTCACATATGTATCTTTTTATTCTGGTGTGGGATTGAATCTAAGGCCTTGCATAAATCAGCGAAGTGGTCCATCACTGAAATAAAAAACAATCATCCTCAGTTTTCCTCTCCTTATTTTCTTGCCTCTGGTTTCCTATGACTTTTGAAAGCTCAACTCTTTTTCAAAACTCAACCATACTATGTTAAAACTGTCATTAATTTGCTTTAACTAGAATTCAGTGTTTTGTTTCTTTATCTTCTTTCACAATTATCCATTTCCTCAATATTAAATTCACAGTGCTAATTTCCTGTACTATGAGGCCACAGTAAACTGTTCTCTTTTTCCCAATTTTTCTTTGGACCATAACCACTTGTTACTCTGTTGTTATGAGATTAGTGAGAAATATCCTTCAAAGCCTCCTGGACTTGAACAGTGTTGGAAGCACTGTTCTGGAACCCTGTGGAACCTTTAGGGATGTGGGATCTCCATGGAGGAAGTGAATCACTGGGGACCAGTCTTGAGGATTCTGTACCCAGTCCTGTTTCTGTTTCCTGAGAAGTGAGCAGGAGTTGGCCCGTGCTCCCACCACCACAGAGATGCCTACTGTCATGTCTGCTCATCATACTGTCCTGTATCTCTCCAACCATGTGCTACACAAACCTCTTCTTTCTTAGGCTGACTCTTGTCCAGCTCTTGACTTGGGTAAAGGAACATAAAATGAACATAAAATGTAACCGGTAGATTAGCAATGCAAAAATATTTGCCATCTACGATATGTGATGGCCCTGCTGCCTGGCATCTAACTCCTAGCTCATGCTCACCTGTGTGCTCACACACTCCATCTTTCTCTCTTCACATATGTTCATGGTCTTCTAGAAAACGTAATAGAAATGACCTCATCAATTACAATATGTGTATGACTCATCTATAAGAAGTATTGCCAGTGATGACATTACTAGCGATAAAGGACTTCTGCTATTTCTATTATACTTCTTTCCCCCCTTGATATATTGTCTTTATCATTTCCTTTGTTCATACTGCCATGATTATAATTTAAGGTAATTTACGGGGTGTGGAGATGACTTGGTAGCATATTTGCCTCTAAAGCACAAGGACATGAGTTCAATACCTAAAATTCATGTGGGAAAGCCAGATAAGGTGGCACCCAGTTGTAATCTTAGTGCAGGAGACTTGAGACAGACAAATCCTTGGAACTTCCATGCTGGGCACCTTAGACCACTGCACAAGTTCAAGGTCAGTAGGACATCATTTAATTTAACAAAATGGATTGTGACTAAAGAATGACACTGGTGGTTGTCTCACACATGACTCATACCTGAACACACGTGCACATGCACAAACAAACTATAAAATATAGTTTTATATTTCCAGCATTTATGCCCATATTCCTCTTTTAACACAAGGTCTTACTACACAGCCCAGGCTGGTCTCAGACCTGCAATTATCTTGCTTTGTTCTAAGTTGTAAGACTACAATTGTATTCTTCTGCTTCACCGGTTTTCAAGGTGTTTGGTATCTATTTCTCTTTGTGATTAGTTATGTAAAAGAAAAACATTAAATATAAAGAATAAGAAACTGACTATTGAATGGCTGTGCACTTTGGGGATTTCATAAAAATGAAGAGAAAACTGCTAATAGAAAAATCACATTACCTCTATACCTCTGTGATACAGTCTCCCCAAATAGCACATTTGTCTCTTAGTATGTTCTTCAAAGCTATGGTCATGTTTCATAAATAAGCATAAAAATATTTTCAGTACAATCCAGAAATGACTGCTACAAATATCAATTTAATGAGCTGCTGGGTCAGCACATCAGACTTGATAAGGAAATAAAGTTTTAGAACTTAATATTATTATGACTACATATTGTTTGTACACTTGAAAATCCCCCCAAAATTGCAGATTAACAGGTGTGACAATTAAGCACAAAATAATAACACAAAAATAAAATGAGAATAAAATAAAGATTTCATTTGCAGTAGTAATTCATGTACACCTCCCATGATCCTTACACACACACACTTGGGACTTAGTTTCTTTAGCATATAGTTTTGTTGTTGTAGTAGAGACAGTGTCCCATGTAACCCAGGGCATCCTTGACCTCACTTTGTCACCAAGAATGACCTAGAAATTTTGCTCCCCCTGCCTTTGTCTCCTGGGTGTGGTGATTTTTAAGTCTATGTACCACCTCGGTCAGTTTGTGCTCTGTTGCCTATTAAACCCCGGACTTTGTACATGCTAGGTAAATCTTCTCCTAACTCAGCTGTATTCCTAGACCCTAGCAATGATTTTTTTAAGTGGGGAAAGGTTTATGTGTTAATTGACAGTGATAATAAGTATTGTACAGTAGAAACTTTATCAGCATCTAAATTTTCTTTGGTTCTGGTTAAAAAAAATAATAATAATAAAAAAGGTCAGATGAACATCTTGAAACCAGCTAGGTGGATTCAAAGGATTATATAACTGAAAAGAAGAAAAGCCACAGTTTTTCTGAGCAGATAAGGGAGAGAGATGTCTCCACTGAACCACAGATCTGTGATTCATGAGAGCAAAGCAAAAAAAAAAAACAACAAAAAAACCCAACAAAAAACCTTTTATGGTGCGAATGCTTTTATTAGCCCCAAATTACAGATTGAATGTACTCTCTAGTTTGTCAGCTATAAGTCACAGGGTCTCTGTGAGGTAATTGGGCTGTGATGGCACCATAGTCACCATTGAGTGTAGACTACACAACAGACGAAGAGAAAGGGAACTCTGTATTCTTACTTTTCTGTTACCTTGAGTGTAAACACCATGACCAAGGCGACTTACGGAAGGAAGAGTTTGTTTGACCTTAGGGTTCCAGAGGAAAAGTCCATAGGGCAGGGGAGGCACCCAGAACAGGAAGCTGAGAGAACGTGTCTTCAACCAGAGGACCAACTGGCAGTGGGGAGAGGCTTTAAACTCTCAAAGGTTGTCTCTGGGGATGTCGTTCCTCTAGCAGGGTTGCGACTTCCCATTACCTCTCTAAACAGGGCCACCACACAGAGAGCAAGTGTTCAAAGGGACAGAGCCCCAAGCTGGGTCACCCTTCTGTCATATATGGGCAGATAGTGGCCTCTAGAAGACAGATCTAGGTATAGCCTGGCGGTGGGGAGCGGGGAGAAAGCCGTGAATGAATATGGCAAGAGCAGATGAGATCTTGGGCAAAGGTTTATTGTTTGATATGAGCTGAGTGATACCATGTCAAGAACTCCAATGCCTCAGATCCTCAGGAAGGGCAAAGTCTTCTTGTGGGTTGAGGCTCAGAGAGGAGTAACAACGTCTTCCTCCAGTTCGTGTGTAACTGTTGCCAGTGTACACAGCACCTATGAACCAGAGTTTCCTCCTCCCAGAGGACTGCAGACTGATAGCCCTCAGCTACAGAGACCTCATACCTAGACTGGCTAACCCCTCTCCCAGTAATGCACAATAAAAGCTCAGGTTCCCAGCTGGGCTGCCCAATGGGTGCTGCTCCCTCAGAATGAGCACATCCCACCTGGTCTCAAGTGAGAGCCTCTCCTTTCTTCATTTTTTTTTTCCTTCTTGCCCCAGTCAGGATTCCGGGACCAAGTGGTGTTAAGAGCAGCAGTCTTGTATCCATGCAGCTTCTAACACTGTGTGCAACAATTTTCTGCCATTGGTTAATTGTGCACTTTTAAGCATTCTGTTATAGCAACTTCTATATGGTATGGTAACACAGTGACATTTAAGCTAAACATGTGATCACGGTCCAGGGAAGACATGGTAAATCATGGAATTTGTGGTTGCTATGAAGCTTATCTGGTTTAGATGCAGTGATGGTTTTTGAAATTGTAGACTAATTGAGTTATTTTTAAAGGTTTTAAGAATATTACAAGTAGACAATAAGAAAATGTCGGCCCTGCTGAATCAAGAGGCAGAAGGGACACCAGAGTTTCTGAGGAAACACTGAGCTGTCAGTCTCAGGGGGAAGACTGAAAATTAGACTCCAAATGTACTAGCTGCTGAGGTTGGCACCATGGCCAAAGAGATCGAATGACCAATGTCATTTATTACTAATGTCGAAGTCAGGACTCTGAAAGAAAAACAACAAAATTGAGGTCACAGATGAAGATGAACCAAGGCAGCATTGCTGCCTCTGATGAAAACCCTGGAATTAACTGGGAGGTCACAAGCTTTCTTCTTTATAAAGAGAGCATGCTATCCATTCCCAGTCCTAGGTGACTTGTGACATGGCGTTTATCCTTCCCTGGAACTATCCTAGTAAGTCCCACGGAATCCAGGGAGACAGTTTGACCTTGGCTATAGTTAGAGGCTGAGACAGTCTAGGAAGAGATGAGGGGAAGCCAAATTACCCTCAAGACTTGGTCGATACATCTTGTAGGGTGTGTGTGCAGCAGAACCTAGAATGGCTCTTCAAGAATTTGAAATTGGAGGTAGAATATGGGACTGGAGGGTGGGATGTGTTCTGATGGGCAAACCGTGTCTCCAGGATGTTTGGGAACCAGCTGGGATACCTGACTCAAGTGTGTTGTCATGTTTACCTAGAACTCAGTCATGATGGAGATTTTTCCTGAGTCTTGGAGAAATGCTAGAATATTTCTGATAAAATATCAGACAAGGGCCAACCAGGAAGCATATTAATTATTTTTGCTGTGATTTAAAAAAAAAAACTGAAAAAAGCAATTTCAGGAAGGAAAGATTTACTTTGGATCAAAGTTCTTGTGCACAGTCCACACTGACGGAAATTGTGATTTTGGGAACTTGAGGCGCTGGGTGCATTGCCCTGGGTAATATTCAGTTAGCCCTCTCTGTTTATATGGTCTGAGAGCACAGTTCATGGAAAGGTGCTCCTTACGTTTATGATAAATCTTCTCACCTCAGTTAACGTACTCTAGAAAATCTCTCACAATGATGTAGTGATATCTTATCTGTATTTTAATAAATCAAATTTGCCTAAAGATCAGAGAAGCTGAGCAGAAATCCACAAGGAGACTAATGATCAGACCGAAGGAGCGGTCCTCAGACTGCCTAGACTGCATGGTACCTCCAGCAAACCCCAGACTCCACATTCCAGTGAGTTCCTGTCTCTTCCCCTTTACATTCCTTTCTGCACCCAACCATATCACTTCTGTCTCTACCTCCCTAGTGCTGGGATTAAAGATATGTGACTCCCAAAGACTGGGATTAAAGTGCGAGCTATCACCACCTGGATCTGTTTCTGGATTAATTTTGTGTAGCACAGTCTGGCCTTGAACTCACAGAGATCTGTTTGTCTCTGTCTCCTGAGTCCTCGGATTAAAGGGGCATGCCACCACTCCCTGGCCTCTAGTGGCTTAGCTTTGAACTCTAATCTTCAGGCAAGCTTTATTTATTAAAATATAAATAAAATATCACTACAGTCTGCACCCCTGCCTCCCATTCCCCTTTAATTACTAAATGCCCAAAGGATGTCTCTAAGGTGTGAGGAAGTACACTGGTAAAGAATCCCGTCAGACGATTGAAAACTTAAGATTGATTTTTGGTTATTGTTTTAGACACTATTGTATTGTAATGAAGGACACTATGGCCAAGGCAACTATTGTAAGAGAATGCATTTAGGTGGGACTTGTTCACATTGCAGAGGTTTAGTCCATAATCATCATGGGATGAAATGTGGAGACATGCAGGTAGACACTGGAGCGGTAGCTAGGAGTTAAATCATGATCTGTAGGTAGGAAGAATGACTCTGGGCTTGGCTTGGGCTTTTGAAATATCAAAGCCTACCACCAATGACACACTTCCTCTAACAAGGCTGCACCCCTTAATCCTTCTAATTCTTTCAAACAGTGCCATTCCCTGTAGAGGAATCATTGAGTCTATGGGGGCCATTCTCATTCAGACCACCACAGGTATTGCTTTTCTTTCTCTGTAAGTCAGATTTTATGGTGTAATTTATTACTATGGGGTTGGATTGACTGCTATTAATGGCATGCAGAAACTGCACAGTCTTAGAGACCAGGCTGCTGCACTTAAACATGGGTGGCAAACTTGAAGAAATAATCAAATTGGCTCTAGGATCAGAGGGACAATCAGAAGCTCATTTGGGGTCTTTGGTGCTGAGTAATAAAATGTGTTCTTTGAGTTAAGAGGCATGGGTCACTAATAAAAGCCTTGTCAGATTGCAACAAATCAGAACTGTTGAGACAAATATGTAAGTTACTCAGATAGAAAATTGTGCTTTCTTGTTTATGTCAGGACAAATTGAACTCACAAAGTCATGCTGGTTTGTGAACAAGGTTGGTGGACTGGAAAAAGGACCCTGAAACATTATAGAAATCACATATGATAAAAATTACCCAATCTAGACTGAGTGGTGTTGGCACACGCCTTTAATCCCAGCACTTGAGAGGCAGAGGCAGGTGGATCTTAATGAGTACAAGGCCAGCCTGTTGGACAAAGTGAGTTCCAGGACAGACAGGACTGTTACACAGAGAAAGTCTGTCTCAAAAAAACAAACAAACAAACAAACAAACAAACAAAAAATCACCCTATCTGGGTTTGAGAAAATGACTCAACAGCTAATAGAGCTGGTTGCTCTTGCGGAAGACCCAGGTTAGGTTCTCAGCCCCTACAACAGCCTATAACTCTAGTTCTGGGGGATCCAACACTCTTTCTAAGATCTACAGGCACTAGGCACACACACTTACATACATGTGTGGGGAATGCTTATACACATAAAAAATAAATAAATCTTAAAACAATTACTGAAGCAGGTAGAAATAAAGCATGGGGCAGGCAAATCTGTCTCTTTATTCTGTAGAATAACCATGCAGACATTTTAGGATTAGTAGTCCAGTCCCATGATAGATATTTGGAATTGATAAAGCTAGCAGCTGTCAAAATAACCACATTGGATTCCTGACTAGAGAAATAAGAAATATTGTAGACTGAAATGCCAACTGGAAGTCTCACAAACTCCTGGAGACTATGAAGCACCTGCCAAGATATATATCATGTGCAGTAATGTCTTCTTGGAAAAAATGCTGGAGATTTCTGTGTCATTATTTAATCAACCTTTATAGTTCTTTCCAAAATGAGATAGAAAATGCTTGATGAAGATTGATGGCCATAAATTTTATCAGTTGATGGCTTCAATTTCTGCTGCCATGTTGGATTTTTCTTTGAACAAATCCTTAAGGCCCCGACTCTCATATGTGGTCACTGATCTGGCAAATACTTCCTTCTTGCTCTTTCTGAATTTAGGAAAATAAAATTATTTTATCTGGGCATAAGGATGACATCACTATCTCCACATCCTGTTTAGAACATGCTGACTCTCTTCTGTGTCATAAAATTTCACAGAAACATCGATTATCTGAGTGTTTTACTCACTAGGTCACTATATTAACTATGGCATCCTAGGAGAACCTGGTGATAAGAAAAGGTCAGATGTTCTCCATAGCTCAGTATAATATGCCTGCTAGAGAGTGGGATTTCAGTTCTTGGAGAAAGGATGTTTAGCATAGTATATGTCTGGAATATGACAAAGGGTACAGGTGGTTGTTAGATTCCCAGCTAAATTACATTGAGATTAGAGGCTGTGCTTCCATGATTTCAACATAAATAGTGAAGTAGTGGCTGATATCTGATTCTGGTTCTATAAAGCTAAGGTAATTGCTCTGAAAATTAAAGACTCCATCCAGATTGCCCTACTTACTACCTCTTTCAGAAAAACATTTCATGGGCTTTAACATTGTCATAATTTTAGATGCAAAACTACTGATCCAAACTCTTAAGTCTTTCATCAAAGACTTTTACCAAAGGATGTTTGGGGTTCCAGTGATGTTGATCGCAATCCTCCTCCCCCATCAGACCAACAGACAAGCAAGAGATTGCCTTTAATGGCAACAGTAGTAAGTCCTAGTACCCAGGAAGAATTTGGAGTTATTACTCTATAAAGCAGACCTAAAAGGACAGACTTGCTCCCAGCCATGTTCTAGATTCCCATTTCAGTGGGAATTTCACTATGCAGTTGTTATAGACTGATCAAGTTTAAATTAGGGGCCCAGACTCACCAGAACTGGTGTCAGTATCCTCTACCAGACCAGAAAAGCAAACTTCTTTTCTGAGGATAGGGCATTCTAGAATATGTTCTGTAGAACAAATACAGCTATCACTTTAGGTGAGGGGGCCTGTTGCAGCAATGAGGGTGGGAATTTCTGCACTATGATATCTTGTTTCAAGTATTTAAGAGAGTGTATTGGGTAGCACATTGGACTCTGATCATTTTATGATTAATTGGACTTGCAATTTTCTTTGCTTAGTTTCTCACACAAATAGGACATTCATAAGAGATGCACTCACAACTGCTATGGCTTTGTCATGAAGCATTTTCTCCAAAGCCATTTGTATCTAAAGTTTGGTGCTTAAACTGAGATGTGTTTAGACCCGAGGAAATGAGGTTTCTTGGTGAATTAATTCATTGGTAAGTTCAAAGGTAAATGAGCTACTAGTAGGTGGGATCTATTTGTAAGAATCAGGTCACTAGAGGTGACTTTGAAAGGTGCATCTCACCATAGTCCTTCCTTTTACATGCTCTGTATTTGTTGGCCACAATAAGCTGAGTGACATTGCTCCAGCATACACATTTCCCACACTTATATTTGGTTTCATCTCAGGCCCAAAGTGACAAGGCCAAGTGACCACACTCCAAAATCTCGGGAACTACACAGGAGAATAAACTCTTCCCCTTTAAGTTGTTTTTCTAGGAAATTTTTTTCAGAGTGACTGAAAACTGAGCAGTGCAGTCGTGGAGAGCAAAGGTCGTCCGAGTGATCCAAGATCTGGACTGAATCCAACACCTATTAACCACCTCCTCAGTCCTTCAATTACACACTTGCCCCTTCTTCTAGTCAGCACCATAGCAACTGGGTCTGTGTGGGTTCTGATTCCCCCAAGTTAGTCACCATCTCACACAGTCAACCCACCTCAAAATCTTTTGCTTTTTTGGTCTGTTTTGAACTTCTCTTGTTGATGATGCTATTGTGGACACTTGGAGCCTAATATCCGTGACCAGTGACTATAGTAAATGAACTCCACATGTGGAAAAGTCTATTTTCTATTAGAAGAAAGAATCTGAAAAAATGTTCATTTATTTTCACAGAGCAAGAGTCATTAGGCACTTTCCCATAGGGCTTTATTCTTGCCTAAGCATATGAAGGCCAGCTGTGGTTTGGCTCATGTTGACTGGTCTTGGGAAACTCAGCACACACAGAAAACCCTTATCATTTAGGTCAGTGACAAATCTGTTCCATTTGGTTTCACTTTTGACACTGGCCAGAGCGGCAGAGATCTCTCCTCTTTGGATGCATGTGAAGGCTGCAGTGTTATTGCTTCATGCCTTCTAAGTTCTGGCTTAGAATGACAGTGTAACTTCAAATCACATCGCACTCATTCAAGCCATTCACACAATGAAGATGAAGGTCGGGGGTGGAGGGGGAGGAGAATTTGTGACCATAAGAACTCCCAAAAAGGAATCAGTATTTGCTGCATAATAAACATCTGTGATATGCCCCAGCGATGCCTATCAACCAGGCAGGTGGCCCTCGCCTATGACCTCATCCTTCATGTATGTTTTATGAGAAATCATATGTCCAGACTTCTATCAACAGATGATTTGCAGAGGGAACCAAGTTATGCTCATTCCTGAAAAACTATATGCAAATCAAAACTAAAGAGGCAATGTCACAAATGCAACTTTAGAATATTCACAAAACATTTTGCTACATAATAGGAAAAAGCATGTATTCTTGCTATGATTGTGGAGAAACTATAAATATGCCGCAAATATATGCATTCTCTTCAAAGTTGTTAAAATCTAGCAATCATTATTCTAATGAGAGGGCGATGTGTTTAGAGAGTAGAGGAACCTCTCTTTCCTCCCCACAGCATTTTCTCCTCTTGAGTTTGTTTCATGTTCTTATTCACATGAGCAAAACCAAAAGAGGCCCTGTCCTGGAACTAGCTCTTGTAGACCAGGCTTGCCTTAAACATACAAAGATCTGCCTGCCTCTGCCTCTTCAGTGCTGGGATTAAAGGTGTGTGCCACCACTGCCCGGGACAGGCTCCAAAAACTACAGAGAAACTCTGTCTCAAAAAAACAAAAAAAAAAGGGGGGGGGCAATAGGTAAGTCGGGTATAAAATTCTCCTGTTGTTGCCCTGGTCTGTCCTTTTTGATAGTCCAAGATGTGTTGAATAACTGAGACTTTATGTCCTGTTCCCCCCATAAGGAGAGCTCTTAAAAATTTGAATTCCTCACATCATTTGTAGTACCGTTGAACCTTCATGTTCTGCCTCAAATCTGCTCCATCCAGTTTGCTACTTCTCTCAGTGGTACACTTCCCTGCTGCCTGTTGACTCCTCTCCCACAATCCCTTACACAGGATATTTTTTTCTGTAGATTGCCTGCAGCACTTTCACTTGCTTTTTCTGTTTTTCTTTTTCAAACACCTCACAATTAGAGCAGACACTTCATTCTTGAACAGTTTTGGCTCTCCCATTACTGCGTGTTTCAGGGACTTCATCATTTGCTGATCCCTCACTTTAGTCTCTCCATTGCTCACTTACTTACTCTTTTCTTTCCCATGCTTCTTAAAAGAATGCCACGTGCTTTTTTTTTCCTGTATGACATCTCTGTCCCAGTCCTCTGCAGTGTCCCTCATTTTGAGAGGCTGAACGCTGGTTCTGTTGTGGCTCTCATATCTTCATAGGTCAGGCAATTAGATCAATCTGTAGTTTCATCTTTTTCTTTGTCTAGACTTTCTTTGTGGCAATAGGAGCTTCATAATTCTCTTTTTAGTTGACCCCAAGTCAAGGCACTGTCTGGGCCCTAGAGTTGGCTCTTTCCTCAAGACTGCAGAAATCCCAACTCAATATTTCTGACTCTGAATTGTGCCTTCAGGTTATTATAAAGGTACATTTATCATCATTGTGGACTTCTCTTTGAGCTCTTCAGGAAAAAAAAAAAATCCCAGCTGGGCACACCGGGCTCTCCCTCCATATGTGATTGTTCATGCTTTCTTCCCAGGTGACAGAAATAAGAAGATTGGTTCACTGAATTCTCTCTTGAAACAGTCTCAAAGACCTAGGCAGGAAATAAATGAGTAGCTGTCCCAGATTTTTGCCAGCTTACTATCTAACCCATTATTTTCTAGTTCATGTACAGCATAGTTCTTTTATGAACTCAGGTATGGCTAAAGCCATGCAGTGCCTATGCAGATAAGAACTGATTTTATAGGAAAGGCTATGTGCCTCAGATGGAGCCAGGAAAAGCTTCCTTACACATTGGGATAAAGAAGTGATTCTCAACTCACAGATCAACCTCTTTAGCAAACTTATATCTCTTTGATTACCGTCTGTGTTTTATCCCAAATACCAAGCTGTTTTCATTACTGCAACTCTATAATAGAGCTTGATGTCGGGGATGGCAATGCCTCTGGAAGTTCCTTTATTGTATAAGATTGTTTTGACTATTTTGGATTTTATGTTTTTTCAGAAAGCATCTTTAACAAATGGTGCTGGCATAACTGGATGTCAACATGTAGAAGAATACAAATAGATCCATGTCTATCCCCATGCACAAAACTCAAGTCCAAATGGACTAAAGACCTCAGTATAAATCTGACCACACTGAACTTCACTCCAGAACCCAGTTAAGGCAGCAGAATCACACCACTGGTTATCCAGGCAAGTTCTAGACGTTCCACTACAGACATTTCTACAGCTTCTATGTAGAGACTCAGCCAACACACTTGAGAGAGGGGACCATTTGTCACAGAGTAATTAACCACTGTTTCTAATGTGGTGGTCTCAGTTCCTACAGGAGTTTACATCTTCCTGATTCTAACACAGACAGTAAGGCAGGCTACACCTTTGTGGACCAACTCAATAGTTATAAAGCAAAGACTCCATACAGCCTTTCTATCTGATTCTCTTTTGAGTTCATGAATTNATGTCTATCCCCATGCACAAAACTCAAGTCCAAATGGACTAAAGACCTCAGTATAAATCTGACCACACTGAACTTCACTCCAGAACCCAGTTAAGGCAGCAGAATCACACCACTGGTTATCCAGGCAAGTTCTAGACGTTCCACTACAGACATTTCTACAGCTTCTATGTAGAGACTCAGCCAACACACTTGAGAGAGGGGACCATTTGTCACAGAGTAATTAACCACTGTTTCTAATGTGGTGGTCTCAGTTCCTACAGGAGTTTACATCTTCCTGATTCTAACACAGACAGTAAGGCAGGCTACACCTTTGTGGACCAACTCAATAGTTATAAAGCAAAGACTCCATACAGCCTTTCTATCTGATTCTCTTTTGAGTTCATGAATTGTTGGTATTGGCATAAAAACAGAGACGTTGACCAATGGAATCTAATCGAAGACACAGATATCAATCCACACACCTATGAGCATCTGTTTTTCGACAAAGAAGCTAAAATGATACAATGGAAAAATGAAAAAAACATTGTGATTTATAATAGTAAGAAAATTAATTACAGTTATGAAGAAGCAGGAGAAATAATTTTATGGTTGGGAGCCACCAGAACACAAAGAACTATGTTAAAGGGTCACAGCTTTAAAACCACTGGAATAAACTGTGAGGCTTGATTTCTGGGGCAGCTGTGATCCTTCCCAAATGTGTTCACTGTCTAAAAGCTACCAATAAGGAATTAAACTGTCATACATAACCTGGAAAGTGAGTCCATTTAGCATCTGCTTACATGATTGTGTCACAATGTTGAAAGGCATTTGCATGTCTAATATTTTCTCTGCAATTATTCTCTACATAATATGGTACTTGCCCCATGATCCTTTCTCACTCCAAAGATTCAAATGGGGATCTGGGGAGCTGGGTTTGGTGACTCCCACTGTAACCCTCTTTCTCAAAAGAAACAAACAATGTCATAGGAGTAGAACGTCATCCTTAATTATATAATTAAAAGACAAGCAATAAGCACTGCTCTAGGGGAAGCACCTCCCTGTTCCCGCAACACACAGAAAAAAAGGCAGTTGGGGAAAAGCAAAAGAAAGAACCAAACAGACAACAAACAAGTAGATGCCATGTCTTTTGTGAAAAGTAAATAAATAAAAACCTTCTATTTCTCTTTTGAGATATAACTAAAGACCCTTAGTTTAAAAACCAAACCAAAACAAAACAAAACACAAATCACAAATAGGAAAAGTTGTGATTGAGACTTCAGCTTCAAAATCTTGGCAAGCCCAAAACAGTGGTGTCCCTCAGGAACAAAACCTAGCCAGAATGTGTAATGCAGTAAGTCACAACCCTTGCTAAAGCTTGCATTAAACCTTTAGCCAAATGTAACACAGGAGATAGATCGTCTTGCAGACAACAACAATAGCTGGAAAAATAATCACTTAGCCACATATACTTGCAAGAACAGCAGAAACCAGACACACATATTTCTTCAGTGCAAAAGAGAAATACTGGAGTCCAGAGGGCTTATTTTGCAGTCTAGCTGAGCATGGCAAGGGCTTGCTATGCACATGTTAGTGTGAACCTCTTTGCAGGAAGGGGAAATACCTGAAAGAGAAACTTCGGAGCTTTCTGTCTGATGTGGAATCCCCTTCTTTATGTTGTGATTAGATTGATTAATAAAGAAACTGCTTTGGGCCTATAGCAGGGCAGAACACAGCTAGGTGGGGAAAACTAAACTGAATGCTGGGAGTAGGAAAGCAGAGTCAGGAGAAGCCATGTAGCCCCGCCAGAGACAGACCCCAGATGCCAGATGAAACATTACCTGGTAAGTCACAGCAGCATGATGATATACAGATTAATGGAGATGGGTTATTTTAGAATATAAGAGTTACCTAAAAATATGTTTAAGATATTAGCCAAGCAGTGATTCAAATGATATAGTTTCTGAGTGATTATTTCATGGTCTGGACAGCTAGGAACCAACAAACAGACTCTTACAATACCTGAGTATGGAGTGACTTGATGTGGGATTCCTCTCTGTATGCTATGAATATGTTTAATTATCATTAGTTAATAAAAAAAGTTGCTTTGGCCTATGGCAGGACAGAAAATAGCTAAGTGGGAAAACTAAACTGAATGCAGGGAGAACGAAGACTGTGTTAGGCAGATACCATGTATCCACTCAAGAAGCAAGATGTGAGATAACAAACCCTAAGCCTCATGGTAAAATATAAAATAACAGAAATGGGTTAATTTAAGATGTAAGAGCTAGTTAGGAATATGCATGAGCCATTGGCCAAGCAGTGTTGTAATTAACATAGTTTTGTGGGATCATTTGGGTCTGTATGGCCAGGAAAACAAAACTTAGTCTCTGTCTACAGTGACTCAAGCAATTAATGCTACTGTTATTTCAATATATTGCCCTGTGAGTAACATGGCATCAAAAACAAGTTAGTTCATTGCTACAGAAGTTCTCTCAAGAAGCCCTTCCTATATTCGACAGTTTCTAAACTGAACTTAGCTGAATAGAGAAATCTGAGAGGAATGACAGATCCTTCCACAACTGTAGTGAATGTTATCTTCACTGTTTCTGAACTAACCTCCTTGTAATAATGGGTAACAATAGATAAATAGTTGGAAATGTGTAGCCAACCCAGACAGATCTTTAGCATCCAATAACTGAAAAGTCAGAAATGCTGAAATATATGAAATCTATAGAATTCCCTTCTTTGCTAACACCTGCCTACCTGATGTTCCCATTAACATAATAAATATATTTTAAAAACTTTCTCTTTTATTTGAAAATACAAGTTTATGAAATCTCTCCCATGATAGAGAATGTCACTCAAGGTAATTTGAATCAAGGTTCCTGGCCAAAATAACTCGTTTAGTTTATGATAAACTTCTATTTTTCAGTTCACCTTTAATGCCAAGTTGTTTTACATTGGCAGTTAAAGAAAGAGGCATTAATTTCTCATGTTCCTGGAGACTTGAAAGTCCAAGATGAAGTCATTAAAATTTGGAGAAAAGAGAGAATGTCCACTTAGTTCACACACTATATCTTTTGTGTACGTCCTTTTTTGCTGAAAGAGACCAGATGGTTTTTCAAAATCTTCTTTGTAAGTACACTAACACCATCACAAAGGTGCTCTGATCATGACCTACCCATCTATCTCCCAAAGATGCTCAAATCTTATTACTACCAGGTCGTAGATTTGAATTTTCAGAGGGCAAGCAGCTGTTGTAAATATTTTCATCACAGGACAGGGTCCTGTTACAATTGCTTTGTAACTGAACGTGACTTTAAACTTTGAATCCTTTTGCTTTCACTTCTAGAGTCCTGGAACTACAGGCATATGCCACTATGCTGCCTTTGTGTGGTACTAGAAATAAAATCCAAGGTCTTGTTCATGTTAGGCAAGTGCTCTATTAACCCAAATACAGACTCAGCCCAGAGATTGGTATTACATATGAACATTTGGGGATGGAAGCAGTAAGTTGGTCATGCTGAATCCACATTGACTGTTGATAAGCAGGGTAAGATGGTGTGAGGTAGGGTAAGTTTGGGGATAGGAGAGTTGACCATAAGTAGAAGAGTTGAAGCTTCTTCATTTGTTGCATTGTAAGCAGCATGTGGTAGCAATTGGGAATTGTGATGGAATTCCAATTATAACTTTAACATGGACTAAGAAGTGTGATGGGCTCAGCCTCAGATCTAAACTGATTATCATCCCCCATGTCCTTGTTTCAGTCTATGTGTCTTGTAATTCAATTTAGGCCACTCACATTTCCCTCTCATCAACAGGTATGGTACACAATATTCTATAGAGCTATACATTGAACAGATTGTATAGTATGGCTAGTGATCCTTCCCATGTCATAAAATGGAAGATGATAAGCACTTACATTATATATATTCCCACATTGTTCAAAAATAACTCCATTGATGTCTTTTATTGAAATGTATGTGTATTTAATTATCAGTTGAATGTAAGTTGGTTAAATAAAGGAATGTTATAAGGAGAGAGAAATAGTTGAATTCCCCATAGTAGATTGGTTGCAAAGGAAACAAATTAAATTTGTTTTAAGCAAAAAGCCAGAAATCGTTTTTAAGAGTGTATTATTTAAAAGATTATAAACAGGAGGCATAGAATTCAAGCCTGAATAATAAGGCAAGGTATAATTTTTCTTTTTTCCATTTAGTCTAGCTGTTTGGGAGTAGTGCAGTTTCACACAAAGGAATTCTGCAATTGCATTAAGGCATTAATATATAAGAATAAAAGTCAATAGGAAGTTACTAGATAATAAAGAGGGTCATGTCTTGATTGACTGGAGGTCATGGGAAGTGGCAGAGCAGCATGGCCAATGAATTGTGTGTCAGGTGAATCGCAGAACTGAAAATATAAGATAAAAATATGGGCAGAGGATTTCTTCCCCACACCTTTGCCTAATCCCTGATTCCAAAGCTGCTTGCCTTAGTTACTTTTTATTGCTGTGGCAAAACACCATGACCATGGCAACTTATGAAAGAAAGCCTTTAATTTGGAGGTTCATGGTTCCAAGGGGTTAACGTCCATGACTATCATGGTGGGAAACATGGCAGCAGGCATGACAGTGGAGCAGTAGCTGGGAAATGACATTTGATCCATAAACATAAAGCAAGAGAAGGAGAGAAGGGAAAAGGGAGGGAGAGGAGGAAGAAAGACAGAGACAGTCAGAGACAGAGAGATAGGGACAGACAGAGAGACAGAGACAGACAGAGGGAGACTGCACTAATTGGGAGTGGTATAGATTTTTAAAACCACAAAGTGACACACCTCCTTCAGCAAAGTCACATCCTTCCTAAATAGTTCCACCAACTGGGGACCAAGTATTCAATGAGCCATTCTCACTGAAACCAGCACACCACACCACTGTTTTCTCAGCTGTCAGGAGGAAGAGGGCTGTTTGCATAGGCTGTGTCCACTTAATCACCAGAGAGCAGAGTTATCAGTCAAGCTATTAGGGTGTATTATCTGTAAGGACTGTGACAACTGATTTCTTTAGAACTGCCTTTGTCTGATGGAATTGATTTTTTAAGTCTCTGAGACAGGAAGATATTATTAATGTAGGCACACATGGGGAACATAATGTGATGGTTTTCATAAACTGGAAACACTTTGAAGCCAACTGAGAACATTTATTAAAAAACTCTGGTGCTTGAGCCCCACCTTATTTACCAACCAGCACGTGGGAATAAACCTGAGACTTGATAGAAAAACAAACCAATTTTTTCCATCATATCAACACTGGAGGAGTATTTTTTACCTATGTTTGTGTGTGTGCACATGTGCGTGTGTGTATGAGAAGAAGGGTGGAATTACCAGGGCATGCATATCAAGTTAGAGGACAGTTTCAGGTGTCTGTCTTCATATTGTGTCTTTCTTGGATGGGGTCTCTTTGTTGTTTCTGATGCTTATATGCCTCCTTAGCTAACCCATGGGGGAGCAGAGGAATCCCTGAGTGAATGAAGTCCTGAGTGGTAGTGTATTGTTGACATGGACATAGTCATGCCAATGATAGTGGCCTCAGATGCATGAGAAAATGGTCAAGTGTTCCCACTAGGGTGAGGCTCAGGGGCATAGCAAAGCCTGCCTCTTGTCTGTGTGTGGATGGTTGTTGATGGTATGTGCAGTAAATGTCTGCGGTAGGTTCCTCCTCCCAGATGTTTAAGCCTGAGGACTCTTCCTCTACAGTGACTGTACCTATGTCAAGTAGCTAAACCTGCTTCCAATTCAACTGTACATAATAGCACTACCTCCCTTTTTGTCTGTACATAACAACCCACTTCCTTGTTCAGATGTTTCCAATAACTCTGCCTCTCTGTTCAAAAGTATATGATAAACATGTTGAGTTTCCAAGGTGCTGTGGTTTCTCTGTCACAGAGCTCATACCAACTGAACTGATTCTAGCTTCTCTCTCTGTCTCTCTGTCTCTGTCTGTCTGTCTGTCTGTCTGTCTGTCTSTCTCTCTCTCTCTCTCTCTCTCTCTCNTCTGTCTGTCTGTCTGTCTGTCTGTCTGTCTCTCTCTCTCTCTCTCTCTCTCTCTCTCTTTGTTCATTCTCTTGCTATCATAGTCAGATCAAGTCACTGGAGCTATGTAATGACTGGGTGCTCTCACCCCTCTGCAAATGTGTGCTATCACACCTAGTTTTATTGTAGGCTCTGGAGAATCAAACTCAAGTTCTCAAGCTTGTGTGTCAAGCACTTAATCTACTGGGCTAGGTCCCCAGTCAGTATATATTAATTTTTACCTTATCATGTTTCCTGGGACAGTGATAGATGTTTATTTAAGTTGGTTTCTCTGAGCTCTGATGGTGTTAGGTAAGGTGTGATAAACTGTTCAGTGTTCATCACAGTTCTCACGCATATTACCCTGCAGAATTCAGGTATAGCTACATGACTTAAATTAAATGTGAAAAGGCATATCCAGGACATTGCAGGCATGTCAAATATCTACCAAGCCTAGAAAAAAAGGGTGTATCCTCATGTGAGCGCCTATCTTTCAGGACTGGAACTGAGTGGAGGAACACCACAGCTGAACATCTGGAGTCCCTCCTACCACAGTTAACCCAACCTGAATCCATCCAGAAGCTAAATCTGATATACATCTATACATTTTAATATTTGAAGCATTGTACTAATTCAGCACCATTGTAATAAAAAAAGAAAACCTAGTATGCAAATTGGAAACAGCCTGTGTATCCAGAAGTATGCCGCACATAGCAGGTGCTAGATAAATATATGTTAAGTTAATCTGCTTTCANCAGTTAACCCAACCTGAATCCATCCAGAAGCTAAATCTGATATACATCTATACATTTTAATATTTGAAGCATTGTACTAATTCAGCACCATTGTAATAAAAAAAGAAAACCTAGTATGCAAATTGGAAACAGCCTGTGTATCCAGAAGTATGCCGCACATAGCAGGTGCTAGATAAATATATGTTAAGTTAATCTGCTTTCACGTATGGCCTTTTGAACTTGGCTGATATTTAACAATAACTACAAATTGCACCTCAAATGGCTTAGATTAAACATGTACCCAATAATGGGGAATGGAGTTTAAATGGGTCCCATGGATTGCACTTGCATGGCCTGAAAATGGCTTTGTGGAAAAGATGAGGGAATGTCCTGAGTATTCTTCTGGTGTGTTTTTCCAAGCTAAATGTGTGCAATTTTCATCCAGATGGCTGTGTAGGAAGCATCTGGCTACGTTGTACACATGGGTGTGTGCAGAGCATTCTGCCTCCACATGTGGAAACATTATTTGTACTTCTAGGATACTTTCACAGCTCAAAGTTAACAGGGCTTCATTGGCAAACTCGTGTTCTGATGCACAGATAGTGGTTACAATGACGATGGTAGAAAGCTTTACTAGTAATAGAGAACCATCCGCACAGGATCAAAACCCAAGAGAGGGTACACATCCCCAGAAACCTAACTGAAATAGAAAATCACAGTGCTGCAGGAAAGGCACAGAGAACTTCACAAGTGACCCAGAGACCCTTGAAAAGAGGACAGTCAGGTTAGATAACAGAATTGATTTAATCACAAAATTATTTTCTGAAGTCTTTTATTATTTTATTAACTCATATACCATGATTCATTTCAGAATATATTTTAGTACTGTCTCCATCATTTCCTTAGCGTCTTCCTTACAGTAATTAGGAGTTCCATTACACTTGTCCTTTAGCCACTGTTGGTGATGACTAAAGATGCAAACATGGAAAGTGAGGTACTGAGGGAAATACCTTTATATCTTCTAAGTAAAACAAGATATATAATTATGCTGCAATTTTTATGCCTCAAGGCCTTTTATAAAAATGTACAAGGTTTTAAAATCTCTTTTAAAGCTATGAAACTGCCATTCATTAGTGATGCTATGCATAGCAACTGCAAAAACACCATAGCAAAGTAAAACTGTGGCACTCACACAACCAGCTTTGGTGTCCAGGTGTCTTTGTGAAAATAGTATTAATTTTAGTGTCTTGGGAATGGAGTTGATGGTCCACACATAATACACAGTGTCATAAATGTCCTCAGCAAACCACACTCCCAATTGCAAAACCATCACACGCAATTCTGCCTAATGTCATTCTGTGCTCAGCAGGTTGCCAGAAGGTGGTAGCAAGGTTATCACAGTATCACGCACCTTTCCCCAGAGAAAGGAGAAATCAGACAAATAAAATTAACTGAAGAGGAGAGCAGTAAGAAGAGAACATGCTTTGATTTCAGGTGTCCTGAATCTACAGAACGTGTTGACTACAATCTCATCCCCTCATTAAAGCTGACCCACTGTTGTTTGCCTTGATGTATTTAGAACTTATTAGTGTCATCCCATGAATATGGAGCAAATTTTCTTCCTTATTTGTTTCACTCAAATTTTTAGTTTAAATAGAAGTCTTTGGCAAATATATTCCAGACTAACAGTACTATAAACCCACCAGACATACCTTCCTAAACCTGGATGGAGGGGGGAGCGCCTTGGACTTCCCACAGGGTAGGGTACTCTACCCTCTCTTAGGACTGGAGGGGGAGGGCGTGAGGGGGAGTAGGGGAGTTGGAGGGAAGTGGCAGGAAGGTAGGAAGTGGAAATTTTGATTCGTATTATTTATAAAGTAATAAAAAAACAGGAAAAAATAAACCCACCAAAAACCTTTCTTGTTTGTAGTATATAAAGACATCATAAGAAAAAGTTCTTATTCCAAAAAGGAAGGCCAATTTAACTTTGATTCATAGACAGCTCAGGAGCAGAAAAACATGCATGTAAGTGTGATCCAGAAAAGGGTCCTTTTCCTTGGAAAGGGCAGCTTGCTTTGCTCTGTGCTTTTCCAGATGTAAATTAGTGAAGGTATTCTTTGATTGTTTTTAAAATCATGTGTCTCTGCATGTATGTGTCATATGTTTATATGTCTTTCTGTATACTTATGTGTGGGTGCCTATGGAGGTCAGGAGATGGGGATCAGATCCTCTGAATCCAGAATTAAGGATATTTTTGAACTGCTGGAAGCAGGTACTAGGAGCCAAACTCTTATCCTCTGGAGACAGTAGACACTCAAGCGCTGACATTCCTCTGAAACTCTCATGCTTCTGAGCCATGGACTAGCCGAATAAAGACACAATTGTGGATCCAACTCAATTCTTAGAAGTTCTGGTTCAGTGACGCAAAGATGTGAGATAGAAAAAAAAAACTGTTGCACTGAAGGAAAAAAATCTATGGAACCCGGTTAGGATATTAAGAAATGGAAGAGAATCCTGTGAGGGCTCAGATCTAATCAAAGAATTTAAGACAAAAATGTATGGAAGGAAGGGGAAGATAAAGAACATAGAGGAAACACAGTGCTATCTATAAGAACCTGTGTTATTATTGGTATGTCTCTCTTTTGTAAATTGGAAGATAATTCCTGAATTACTTGTATCTGTTGATTGTGTGTAAATGTTTCATAGACCTCTTCTTAGTAAGGGACCTAATAGCAGAAACTAGAGTGTGGGAATTCAACCGTTTTCTCTTTCTTTCTTTCTTTCTTT
>LOEQ01004736.1:44265-54267 GCA_001685075.1 Bramus lutescens | reverse complement strand
GTTTGGATGCTCACCTTCCTAGACCTGAATGGAGCAGGGAGGACCTTGGACTTCCCACAGGGCAGGAAACCCTGACTGCTTTTAGGACTGTAGATGGAGGGGGAGGGGGAGGGGGGAGTAGAGGGAGGGAGGAGGTGGTAACTTTTAATAAATAAATAAATTAATTAAATAAAAAATAAAAAAGTATACAAGTACAAGTCATACAATAAATCATACAATAAAGAAGAAAATAGGAAAAAAAGATGTAAACTCTCAGGTACAGCTCCAACTCCATGCCTGCTCTGGTCATTATTGTCATAGATTGACCCTTTGAAACTGTAAGCAGGCCCCCAATTAAATGCTTACTTTTATAAGTTGCTTTGGTCATGGTGTCTCTTCACAGAAATAGAAAAGTAGCTAAGAGAATATACTATTAAAAATTAAATGGGAGCCAAAACTATGGGTATTTATCCTCACAAACTTTTATGCAGCAAGAATCAGACTGGTTCTTATCTTCTGTTGCAAAGCAAGAATGGTGCTAAGAAATAGTATAATGAAATCTAAAAATGCTTTCTTTCTAAATGAACATTTTCTCACTGCATAAGGTATGACCTATTAATCCCCTTAATCCTTGAATCTCCTTACATGCCACAAGGAAAGAAGGGAGTGCTACATAATTCCCAATTAATGCTTTTATTCCTATGATTCTTGCATCTGCTCCACTAGGGAGAATGCAGAGATCCCAAAGAGAAGGTCTTGGTGTCATCAATTCCACAACAACAATGTTATTTTGAGCAGTAAAAACAATTTATTGAAAATGAAGAAAAATGTAAATGACTCCTATAAAGAAATTAAATTAATGTTAGGTATTAGAACACAGATGTTCTGTGTGCCATACCTATGCAACCATGTCATTAAATTAAAATCTCTAATTAACAGACATCTGTTTCTTGTTCAGTTTTGAAATGATTCATTGAAACCATTTGCAGAAATATAGTTGTGAAGAAAAAAATGTGTCTGACCTTTTCTCTCCTATTTTTTTTACTTTGTTATTTTTTTAAAAAATAATAAATTAGATGACCGATTCAATGATTCAGAATTAAGACACCTCTGATGCCTCAAAAACCGACCTTCTTAGTTTCATACCCTGTACCAAGAAAATAGTCTATAATTAAACATAAGATACTGTAATATCAGGTCATAAGAACAAATTGCTGAAATTTCTGGGTAAGATAGTCTAATTAATTTTGTAAAAATGCAGATTAGCTAATAGTGATAAGCTCCTATTTATCAAGAAATACTAATGTTTTGATTTAATTAAATAAATGTTGTTGGCCATTTTTCTATTAGAGGGCCGCATTGCAGTAGACAAAGAAGAGGGGTGGGGCTTTGAATAACATAGAATTTAATGAACTTGTCATTATGATAGTAACTGTAATGTTTTGGTAATTAGCTTCTCCAAATCCCTGTTTACTTCACCAAATGGCAATGATATTGAGACAAAGCACCAAGGGGTAGTGTATAAGTCACAGATACAGCCAATGCCTGCCTCTAAAATACGTTATTAATAATTAGCCACTTAGTGTATCTTATTGAGAAACAGGAAGTCATTAGCTAAGATATGTCTCCACAGTTTTGAATCACTACAGAGGAACTTGTCTTCTCCTTTGTATACAGATAAACTAAAATATAAATAAATAAATAAATAAATAACTAGGAATATAATTAGCAATGGATTTCAGCCAACACCAGGAAGCTGTGTTTTGGCCAATCATAGGGGGCCAATTTATCATATCATTACTACATAAGACAAATGTCTAGCTGTAGCAATTTGGAGATTTCTATGTTCCTTGATCTAGTCTCTAAGATCCCATCTTCACACTGATGGGAGAAGTTCTATTTACATCTCCTCTGCCTTTGAAAGCTGCTCAATTCATGGTTTTCATCTTTGCTCAAATAAACAAGGTTAAATCCAACTTGTGTGAAGCTTCTTTTTTTCATTATTAAGCTCCTAAGAAATGTGCAGTGTGCTTCCTCTGTGTTGAATTTTTTCTTTCATGGGCTGTCTATTGACATACTATAAGTAGGGAAGGTTGAACATTGATTCTCCAGTAAGAACAGGCATGTGTTCTAGATTCTACTATTTCAGACAAGATGTACAGGGTTGGAGAAGCCAGGCCTAGGCGTCCATATCTTTCCTAAACCCTCATATACCTTCATAGAATATTGTTGTGAATCAATGGTCATGTGAATCAGTCAATATTAGGGATCATTTGAATGTTGAGAGTTCTAAACAAATGGTTCTTGAATTTGTCTCAGTAAAAGAGTGAGAGGCTATAGAGGAGAGCATAGGAAGAAAAGAGCTTGAAGTGTGAATGTAGCCTTGACTCAGTAGAGACAGGCATGGATAAGGTGGCCTCTACTCACTCACATCCAGGCCTATAACAAGGAGGCTCCATAAGCAGCTGCTTAGGAAAAGGTTCTTTGAAAGACCCAGGAAAAGGTCTCTGACACATGGCCCTTGAGGGAGGGGTCAAGAAACTAACCTGAGCATCGACATTCAGAAGGACTGGATCCTTGGCTGCAGCTTCCTGCAGAAACTGCCTCAGTTGTTTCTTTCCCTAGTATGCGCCGTGTTGGCCAACTTTGCTCCAGGAAGCCTGCTAGGTAGAACTTTTGTAGCCATTTATGTTGGGCCCTGACCGTTTACAATTTTGTCTTAGAGTTGGACTCTGTACTAGAATGCATCTATCAGATAAATTCAATCGCTGTTAACCTGTAGACTTGAATGAAGCATAGAGATGACTAAATAAATTCAATGGTTGTTTACTTGCAAATTTGAACCAAGTTGGAGATGACCAGATGAATTCAATGTTTATTTACCTGTAGACTTAAATGAGTATATGGACAGTCCATGTTGGTTTGGGGATGGAGATATTGGTCCTTGTATTAGAGATAAAAGAACCATCCCTCAGATCTGATGAGGCAGGATGGAAAGTTTCTTGCATGGGAGCTGAGCATCCCACTGCTGACTGGTAAGAATAGTGTTTTCGCTGGAACACACTGTAGAGTGACTGGATCTACATGCTGATCTACTTCAACCATTCACTACAATAGCTCCTAGGACAGGAGCTCAGTCCCCTCTACTAACCATATGTATCCAAGTAAACTTTTGTGGAGCTATATCCCAGGACTTGCTAGTCTGAAAAACTTCTAGGTATGTTTTCAACTGATGAAGTTTTCTTCATCTTATTTGAAAAAAAGAATTTGTTTATAACCTTATAGAACTGTTTTTCATGAATTATATTGTCTCATCTTAATAGAATACCAATAAATTCATAAATACTTGTAAGTAGTGATGTTAAAAACGTATGAAGTGTTTGTAACCGTTAATAAAGAAACTCATTTTAATGTTAAAGATTAAGTAACTTAAACATACAAATTCAGTACACTCAGGAGATAGTTTTTGCCTTTTATTTTTTATATTAAAAATAATTTAATTCTTTGTTTTTAAGATTTATTTTTATTCTTGTTTATATGTGAGTGTCCTTGGAGGTCTCAGGTGGGTGTTTGAACCCATGAAGATGAAGTTGTAGGTGGTTGTGAGCCATATGACATTAGTTCTGGAAATCAAACTCTAGTCCTCTGCAAAAGCAGCAAATACTCCTAACCATTAAGTCATCATTTCTCCCAGTCTCGGTACTTTAAATATCAAATATTATTAAAATTTTTCATTTAAATTTATGTCCAAATATAATCTGAAAAACTAATATATTCTTAGCAGAAAAAACTGTACTAAGAAAACTAAGTGTAAAGTTTTAATTTACCTTAAAATACAGTTCACTTTTCAAGTTCTGGACAATTTCTTAACATGCATATTTAGGAAACTTGACAGAAAACTTCCACTGATCCCTGAGTAAAAGCTTTAAGTAAAATGAATGAAGAAGGCTGATCTGTTGTTTAAAAGGAAAAGAATACTGTGGAACTAAGTAATTTTCTGGAGATCATTTTTCAGTGACCTCAATACTTACTGTACAAACACGGAGACAAATACATGTGACCACGCATGCTCATTTTACTTTACTCTTAGAAATATTTCTCTTCCTTTACTGCTTACTTTTGAGAAGACAATTACTCTGAAGTTGAGTGTCGGCCTCCCAAATCTTGTGCTCTCAGGAGAGGGACAAGGGTTCTGATAGAAAAATCTGTCAGCATCATTTCTTCTGGAATTTTCTACAAAGTGTTTGTGGCAGGCTATACTCTCTCCAGCTATACCACACTAGCCTGTTTGAATGCAAAAGCCACAACTGTGTGAACACACTGATTACTTCCATGAAAATTTGCGTGTGAGTGTGTTTGTGTGTGTGTGTGTGTAAAAGAGAGACAGAGAAAGAAATAAAAACAGACAGAAAGAGATACAGGGACAGAGACACACAGAGATATGGATAATGTAACACATTACCTGTCTTAAATCCGTCTCAGCACAAGGCAATGTTCTGCAGAAATGCCTTTGCTACACAGTGATTTTACAGATTTCTGTTGGTTAGGTAGACTCAATCCAGGTAGCTGTATTTGGGTCAACTTATTTTATACCCTTTGCCTTTTATCACCCTTCTCTAAATACATGTAATTGCCCTATCTCCAAGGAGCTCCAAAGATTGCTAACTAAGACTGAGGAGAACATTGGACTTCTTCATTAAGGTCTAAAATGATGGTTTCTAATAGCCAAACTGTTAAGAAGCTTCAGGACTAACACTGAGGAATTTAATCAGAGATGTTCTCAGTATGAATTGCATATGCTTGTTATTAATTTTATCTACTTTACCTTGATTAAATAAACTATGTTATTCAGAAATATTGATATGTTTCATTTTTGTTGCTCTTATATTTATTGCATTAATTTTATTAAGGACATCTCCGATCCTCTGATCCTATCCCTACATTATCTTTAAAAATAGTGCAAGGAGTGCTTCTTCCATAGACTTTCACCCTTTTGCCAAATATCCAAAAAATGAAAGAAAAGAATTAACATTGAAGTGAAAATAAAAGCAACAAAAATAAAAGTTCTGTCTAACAAAAGTCCTATGTCTCTGTTTCATAAGCCTTTTTGTTTCTTCTGCAATCTTATATGAAAATGTGCGAGAAACATGGGGAAATTTCTGGACTTTATGAATTGCAAGACATTACAGTTGTGATTAATTATTACATCAAGGGAAACACATTTATCAGTTCTCTTTTTGCTCTTGGACACTTCTATTTCACTTAAAACTTGTGAAAAGTTCTGGATATAATTTGTATGCCATAGTCTCCTGAAGTAATTGAGTGCTTATGAACATCTAGGGCATTTGGACACGGGCATGATGATGAAAGCATAAAATAGCTACTTCTGTGTGTTTTCATTATTTTATCATGATTGTTGAATAGGAGTAGACATGTATTTTACTTCTGCATCCTGTTAGCGAGATGCTTCTGACTTTTTGTGTTTTGCTATCCTGTGTATGTATGTGTGTGCATGTATAATATATTGGCAACTTGAAAAACATAATTTGTTACAAATTTCACTTCATAAACCAAGATTAAAATAATGAGACTATTCAAACACAAGTATCTTTAAAATGATTATAATTCTGATATTATGTGATTATTAATGTATAAAACTTTTCTCAGCTTCTAATCAATGCAAACTTTTACATGAGCCTTTTTCTTTAGTCTATTTTTTGTTTTTACATCACAATTAAAGCTTCCCTCCCTCCCCTCTTCCAAGTTCCTCCCTCTCTTCTTCTCCCACCCCATCCACTCCTCCTCTAGTTTCTCCTCAGATACAGATTATCATCCTGTGCATATCAGCTAGCCTTGGTTGCAGTGAGACTAGGTACCTCATCTTTCATTACGCCTGGAGGAGCTAATCCCTTAGTAGGAATGGGTCCCAGAGGTGGGCACCAGAGTCAGACACTCCCTCCCTTTACTGTTAGGAGACCCACAAGACGACCAGGTTGCACAACTGTAACACATATGAGGGCCTAGGTCAGTCTATGCAGGCTTCCTGGCTGTACATTCAGTCTCTGTGAGCTACTATGAGCCCAGATTAGTTGGTTCTGTGGGATTTCTTGCAATATCCGTTACCCCTCTGTCTCCCACAATCCTTTCTTCCCCTGTTCTGCATGATTCTCTGAGCTTTGCCTAATGTTTGGCTATGGGTCTCTGTATCTGTTTCTATCAGTTTCCGTCTATGGTTAATGAAAGTCTTGCTGGGTTTATTATTCTTGGCTGGGATTTATGGTCTCTCAGAGTCTCCAGCACATCTTTTCATCCCCTCCTAGCTTTTAGAGATTCTGTTGAGAAGTAGGGTAATTCTTGAGAACACAGTTGGAAGCTTAAACAATTGAAAAGAAGTGGAATTCTTTTAGGACTGCTTTTATATGTTACTTGGTGTACTGGCTGGCTTTGTGCGTCAACTTGACATAAGAATCATAAGAGAAGGAACCTCAATTGACAAAATACCTCCATGACATCCAGCTGTAAGGCATTTTCTTAAATAGTGATCAGTGGGGAAAGACCCAGCCCACTGTGGGTGGTAGCAACCCTGGGCTAGTGATACTGGGTTCTATAAGAAGGCAGGCTGAGCAAGTCACGGGGAACAAGTCAATGAGGAGCAGCCCTCTATGGCCTCTGCATCAGCTCCTGCCTCCGGGTACCTATCCTGTCTGAGGTCCTATCCTGACTTCCTTCAATGATGAACAGCAATATGGAAGTATAAGTCAAATAAACCCTTCCCTCCCCAAATTTTCTTTTTTTGGTGACAGCATTAGAAACCACGACCAAGTCACTTGACCCTTTTCTCTTACAGCTTTTAATATTCTTTCTTTGTTCTATATGTTTAGTCCTTTGATTATGATGTGAATGGGAAACTTTTTTTTCTCTAATCAAATTTGTTTGGTTTTCTGTAAACTTATGTCTTTATAAGCATGCCCTTCCTTTGGAAGTTTTCCTCTACGATTTTGTTAATTATATTTCCTGGGTTTTTGAGCTGGGACGTTCTTCTATTCAAGGTATTTTTAAGGTGGGTCTTTTCATGATGTCCCAGATTTACTGGATGGTTTGTGTTAGTAGCTTTTTTTAGATTTAACATTTTCTTTGACCAATGAATCTATTTCCTCTATTGTATGTTCAACACCTGAGGTTCTTTCTTCCATCTTTTGCATTCTGTTGGTGATGCTTGCATCTCTAATTCTGTTGACTTACCCAGATTTTCCATCTCTTGAATTCCCTCAGTTTGTGTTTTCTTTATTGCTTCTATTTTGATTTTCATGTCATGGATAGTTTCTTTCACCTCTAAGTTTTTTTTCTTGGCTTTCTTGGCATTTTTTAGGGGACTTATTGGTTTCTTCTAAATTTTTTGTTGTCTTTCCCTCAATTTCTTTAAGGGAGTTTTTCATTTCCTCTTCTAGGACCTCTATCATCTTCATAATGTTGTTTCTAAGGTCTTAAAAGTTGTGCTTTGACTGCATTGGAAAATTCAGGTCTTGCTGTCATAGGGTGGCTGGACTCTGGTGATGTCATATTGCCCTGGCTGTTGTTGACTATATTTTTACACTGGTGTTTAGGCATCTAGGTTTGGAATTATTATTTCTAGTCCTTGATTTCTGAGCTTGTCTTTGTTGGATGGGTGGTTTTGTCCTTGGTTTCTGTTTCCTCTATGGTGTTCTAGTTTTTGTCGACTGGATTTCTGGTGCTGGTGTGTCCAAGTTTGGACTTGGCCTTCTGGCAGTTAGTTTGGCCTTTGGTGCAGCCAGGTTCTCTTTTCTGACAGGTATGTCTCGCACCTGAGCAGCTGAAACCTATTCAAACTAGTGTGGCTTATGCCTCTTCTGACAGATGTGGCTTGTGCCTGAATGTTAGAAGGCAGTCCACTGGGATTGGGGCAGGGCTCAGCAGTGAGAAGGCAATAGATTGGGATGGTGTGGACTGTAGGAAAGACCTTGGGATTCAGAATCTAAGGAGCAACCCAAAAGTAGGTCATTCACAGGTTTGAGTGATGTGGCCTGCCCCTGAGTGGCAGAAGTCCATTGCTGTGCCCTGCCTCCAATGGCCTCAGGAAGGATGTCATAAGAAGGACACAGAATCTAGGGCGAGGTGCAGTTCCATGGGCAGGCAAGACACTGTAAGACCCTTTTCTTACCTTTCACTAGTGAAAAATATTGGATAGATATAGTATAAAGTGTTATGATTTGATAACATGAACCACATGTCTCATATATGTTTATCTTAATGTTTAAGTATTCTGTAGCACCTTCAGCAGAAATTTTGATAACAAGCTATTTCACTAGTACAGGCCATTCACAATTCTGTCCAGCTTGAGCCTTTGGATACCCAAGACCCTTACAGCTCCCTGAATATCATCCAGAGATGGTGCATGATTCTGCGCTCATGCCACAGGGTATTGATATAAACATAGTTCACAGTATTTTCTTACTCCTAAGATTTGGAATTATGCTAATTCTGAAGACTTATATTTAGAGTTTCTCCTTATTGCGATCTTGTTTGGTAAAGGGAAGTGTTTTTGTAGATCTTGTTTTTCAAATTAACAAAATATGAAGTTGCAAAGTTAGTATTCAGGTATGTAAGATGATGTGATGAATAAATTACTTGAAGGTACGCTTGACTAGGGGAGTATAAGGAATCCATTTAAAGACTAAAACATGCTAATCTGAAATTATCCCATAAACTCCTATGTTACTAATTATGGAACAGACAAGTTTTTTGTTGCTGCTGTAAATATTTATAATTGACACTAAATTAAGAACCAATTAATGGAATGTTACCTAATGGTCCTTCATAGATACCTGCACAACAGTCCTCAGAAACTACGGATGCATGACACTTCTTTATAACAGGAGTGTTCACATATAAATAAGTCTGTGCACATTGGGAAAGAATAACATCATTGATTATCTGGTGAGCAAAACTTTTAATCACTCAAATCCCTTACATATGGTGACTCTCTGCTCTAGTCAAAGATGTAAGGTGAGAACTCAGCTCGTTGTTGCTGGCTGTGATGATGGAGAAGAAGGCTGTGAATTAAGGAATGCTGGAAACATTCTGAAACACTAGGAAAAGCAAAGCTATGGCTTTTCCCTGCCAACATCTGGAAACAGCCAACACTACTGATATTTTGCATTCAGCTTAATAGGTTCATGGCAACAGATTTTAAGATAATAGATTCATATTTTTGAAGTGGATAAATTAGTGTGAATTTTCTATGACAAATTCTGTGGGAACTCCTTCAGCCAATAACCTTTAAGATAATGGCCCACATTGGGTGTGGTCTCATATAAGATAAATGCAGACAAAATGAGTGTTCGTCTCCCTTGGCTGCTGGATTTGGTTCCAGTTCCCCGCTCACACAGAAGACTGCTGATTACTGCTTTTTCTGTGAGTCTACCCTAAATTAATAAACGTTTATTATACTCTATTCAGGGCTGGTGTGGGGCTATTTTATTATAAATCACAACAAGCAGTGTAACAGGTTACTTTCTAATACCATGATAAAGACACTGTGACCAGAGGCAGCTTAGAGAGACATGGCTTTATTTGTCTTATACATTCAAGTCACAGTCCTTAGTGAAAGGAAATCAGAATATGAACTCAAGACAGAAACATGAAGAAAGTGACTAAAAGAAGAAAATATAGCTGGCTTGAGTCCATGGTTTGTTAAGCATGATTTCTTAGATAACCCAGACCACTGACCCAGGGGTGGTGCTAACCATCATGAGTTGTATCATCCTACATCAATTGTTCATTAAGAAAATACTCCATAGGACTCACTTCCAAGCCAATTTGAAGAAAGCATTTTCTTTTTTTGACAGAGTGAAAATCTGTATATTTATTTATTTATTTTTATTTTTATTAAAAATTTCTACCTCCTCACCTCCTCCCATTTCTCTCCCCCTCCCCCACTCTCTCTCCCCTTCCATTTCCAGTCGAAAGAGCAGTCAGGGTTCCCTGCCCTGTGGGAAGTCCAAG
>LOEQ01004736.1:23932-39476 GCA_001685075.1 Bramus lutescens | reverse complement strand
GAGAGAGAGAGAGAGAGAGAGAGAGAGAGAGAGAGGGAGGGAGAGAGAGAGAGACCTGGGTTTCCTATTTTTAGGTAATACCTTTAGTGTTTCACCTTTGGACTCAGACATGCTACTGTTGTGTATTTTCACATTTTGTTCAGCAGAACAGAGGTGGAGAATGTTTGGTGGATGTTTAGAACTGAGTTCGCATCTACGAGTGCTTCATCACACAATGTTTTCTACGAGAAATGTTTAAAGCAACATAAATAGCTGATAATTACTATCCTATACAATTCTGATGTTTCCTTCAATACTGAAGCTTTGCTCCTATAATTACCCCCTGAACAATGGCTCTGGGATGAATATTAGAAAAAGGAAGCACACAAGATAGACATTTTAAGAACTAATTAAATTAATTTTTGATCTTTTTATGAAGTGAAATAAAATCTTAAGGCAAACAAGTTTTCAGTATGTGCTCTTTGACAACCACATAGGCCATTCATTTGTTGGGTAAGCAGGAGAGCATGTTCTATATAGTTTAAAGAAGATGCAGATTTATTTAATAGGTAACCACAAGATTTCTTAACAACATTCAGATGAGAGGATAAGGAATACTTTAAATATACTACAAAATAGACCACTGACTTTATGTGTGCAATTTATTCCTTAGAAAGATGAAACATAAACATGGTTTTTACTAGGCTTCCATTTCAAAGGAAGCATACTGAGTAATTTTGCTGTGCCTCACCCCCCAAAAAAATCACAAGCTAAACAGTTTGAGGGATATTCGTTTTACTCATAGTTTCAGAGCGTATGGTCCCAAACTGTATGCAGGGCAAAGTGGAGCAGAGGAGATTACCAAATGGAAGTCGGGAAGGAGAAGAGGAAGATAGGGAAATAAGAAAGATGGGGACTTATTTACCCATATATATATATATATATATATGTGTGTGTGTGTGTGTGTGTGCGTGTGTGTGTGTGTGTGTGTGTGTAGCAAGAGGGGGGCAGAGAGAGGGGAGATAAGGAGATAGAGAGGACTGGGGAGAGAAACTATTAATGTGATTTCTCCTTTCTTTTTATTCTGTCCTGGCCCTCATTCAAGGTGAGTCTTTCCTCTTGGTTAATTCTTTCTGAATTATCTCTGTAGATGAACTTTAATAATCCAGCTTCTTCTCAGTTCAGTCAAAGTAACTGCCAGCGTTAATATCACAAATATTAGAGGTACTTCAAGACAAAGGTCAACTAATAATTCTTTGATCTATATGTAATGGCTAATCTTGGATGTCAACCTTATACACCTAGGAGAGGAAACCTCAACTGTGGAGTTGTGCCCAGAGGAGTTACCCCTGACGGATTGGAGTGTGGTCATGTCTGTGAGGTGTTCTTAAATTCTAATTGACAGGAGAGCTGAGTCCACTGTGAGGTGGAGCCACACTTGAACAGCTGGCCTGGGCTACGTAAGAAAAGTAGGTGACCAAGTCAGAACATGGCAGTGAGCACATCCTCCCATGGCTTCTACTTTAGTTCTTGCCTTGATTTCTTTTAATGAATGATGGGCTGAAATTTCTTGACTGATATACTCCACCCACTTTTAAAGAAATGTTCTATCATAGCAACAGAGAAGCAAAGTAAGACTGTTGTTACAGGCTGTCTCCTTTGATTTATTTGTCTTTGAAATAGTGATCTTTCAACCTTTTATCAATGTAAGTGATATTAAGACCATATAAAATATTATTAATATGTATGAACATGCTGAACCCTTACCATATATCTTAGTTAAGGTTTTTAATTGCAGTAGGCCACTCATGATGTAAATGGTAAGAGCACATTACTTTCTATAGCATAACTATTCATTGTGAGTATACATTATGAGCTTTGCATTTTATAACAAGCCATAACAGTTGTCTTATGGTTACTATTTCTGTGATTAAACACTGTGGCCAAAAGCAAGTTGCAAGGGTGGGGACTCATTTGGCTTACATTTCCACATCATAGTTCATCATTGAAGGAAGTCAGGGCAAGAACTCAAACAGGGCCGGAACCTGGAGGCAGTAGTCAATGCAGAAGCCATGGAAGGGTGATGTTACAGGCTTGCTCATCAAAGCTATTTCAGCCTTCTTTTTTATGGACCTGAGGACTACCAGCCCAGGGATGACACTACCTACAATGGTTGGGTTCTTCCACATCAACCACTAATTAAGAAAATACCCTACAGTTGGATCTGATGGGGACATTTTCTAAATTGAGTTTCCCTCCTTTTGGCTAACTTTAGCTTTGCTCAAGTTGACACAAAACTAGCCAGGACACTATTCCAATTATGTTCTCTGATGCAATACAATATTAAATAATAAAAGTATGCTATGCCTACTTCCTGAATAAAAGAAATGCATATATATTAACAAAGTAAAACAGAATTAAAACAACATAAATGCTATAATTGTGGTAAAATTCCAGCACAGGTAAGCATGTAATTAGATGGACTGGATGGATGAAAGCTAATGCCTGGTATGTCTAGTGTTGAAAGATCATAAGGGTCAATGAGAAAGAATAACCTTATGCTTCACTAACATTTTGGAAGCACACAGCTCATTTAAAGTTCTTTATTTGAAGAGTACACATGAAACTGCAGGTTAAAACCAAACAAGTAAATAAACAAAAGACAGTTCCGATGTCAGTTATATTTCCTGCCAGTCACTCTCATAGGCTTCTGACAAATCAGATTTCTAAATGTTACCATAAGTTTCGATAAATATTCCTCTGTAAAATATGTTTAGCTTGAGAGGGTTCAGGAAGGAGGCAGAAGTAAAAACTAATAGTTTTTCAATCTTATTATGCAAATTGAAAAGTCTCTTCATTGTAGTAGGGAAGCCTCTATGGCATTAGTATGATCTGTGATTGGAGAATAGTATGTTTACATTTTTCAATTTGAATACCCTAGATTGCTAGACAGTTTGTACTCAGAACCTTAATGAGTAAAAATAAATTTTGATATTACATTTGCCTAAAATGTAGCTGAGAAATGGCAAAACAAATTTCTTCTTTCCTTCCTGTCATTAATTTAATAATTTAATTAACTATTTCACAAGTTCTACAAGGACTTGCTGAGAATTTTTATAGACTTCAACACAATCCTAGGTCTGGGGATACATAAATGAATAAAACTTGGACTCTCAATGAGTAGGTAAAACTGTTACATTTCATTGTAAACACAAGCAGATATGCTATGGGGTATTTCAAGGATAGATACTATGATTTGTTGGAGTTTGCCCTCTGATTTAGTTAGGAACAAATGTTTACTAGGCAAGGCACAGAGTCAAGCAGAATGATTTAAGAATCACCACGACCTTTTACATCCCATCTCCAGTCTTCCTCCAAAGTGTCTTCTAAAACTTTATTACCTGGAATTTAACATTATTGTGTCCTCTTTTCAAAATAATTTCCATCTGAGGTACTGTTATTTTCCTACTGATCTGCCAAGGATCATGCTCAAGGTGTACTTACAATATAGCAATAGATTAAGAAACAATCATTGTCTCTTAAAGTTACCATGATAGGAATGTAAACTTGACAACAACAACAACAAGAAAAAAGCCCAAATAAATATATAACAAATTGATAATGTGCAAAGAAAACAATTAAAGCAACAAAGGGATTTGAATATTTTAAAATCATTTTAGGTATTGTCTTAACATATTCACAGGCATTAAACATAAGATAACAAAAAGTAAACATTCAATGAGATTTACAAACTTCTCCTCTCATGGAAATGCAGCCTATTTCATTAAGTTTTGTGCAATGCAAATGGAACGTAAAGGAGTTTCTACAAATTCAGAAATGCCCACATATAAAATATCAGCACTGTTACCATTGATGATGTAAGTAGTAAGACCTGAATTGCTGTGGAAAAATGAAGCAAGAGAAGGAACCTGCGTAGGCCAGAAAGGACTTGCTCCTTCTGTGCAGTGGAAGTCTTGACAGAGAAGCTGTTTGCAATGGAAAATTGTAGTTCTTCATCATTACTTGGACAAAACTCATATGAGCAGCTATTATTTATGGTGTTAATTTCCTAGAAGATATATACGGGGCTAATTTACCCTGTGAAGGAGCGGAAGTGGTAAACTAAAGAACAGGGCCATGTTTTAGGCTGTAGGAATGGATGGAGTCCAGTGTTACAAATATAATTTTCCTGGTATAATCTGATCCCAGTTTGATTAGATGTCAGATAAAGGAAGCAAGGCAAGCAAAATGTCTTCTCTGATAAAATCACATTTTTGCTATAGACAATATAATTTGTGCTCCTCACTACGTAATCTTTGCCAATGTCAGCTCTGCCCAGGTCCTGAATACTCATGAGACCCTGAATCCATTTAAAAATACTACTGCTTTGTTGCCATCTTTATCAGCATAAAATAGAAATTGAAAATGTGGTTCCATTTGATATCTAGCATATCGATACTTAAGGAAAAGAAGATAGAAACATGACATACAAATTTATGTAAGCTAATATGCTCAGTTTCAAAACTCAGAAAAAGTAGATCAAGAGCAAGATTGCCACTCCCATACTAAAGTCAGGGCAGGGCGGTAATGAAACTTCTGGGTGAGTGTTTGATAACATGAAAGAGTGATAAAAAGGATCATTTCAAATAGAAATAGAGTGGTTTTGTACTTCCTTGTGGAAGTTGCATTATTCAGAAAGAAGTTCTTAAAACAACACCAAAAGAAAAAGTGAAAGATAAAACTTACAAGCAGTAAAATCTTCTAAGAGGCAGCTTGAAAATCAGCCTGGAGATTCATGTATTGAGGAAACTGGTTGAACACTAGAATATCAATCTTAATCAATTGGCCAGCAGAAGAAGAAAGGACGCCCAATGCTGCTTGCCAGCCGTGAACCCACTAAAGCTCAGTCTCGAGTGAAATAGTTCAATTTCTGTGCAAAATAGAGGCACACATCTTCTCTTGAGGTCTAACTGAATGACCTTCATCTTGAAATCCCTCTCTGTCCTCTTGTCTTCTGCCTCACATTGGTGGCTTTGTAATTGTCATTGTCTTGGCTGCTTAGCTTTCACTTAGATGGTCTTGCTGCCTCCTTGGTGAACTGGACTTATGATGTTCCAGAGCATTCTTTACTTGGTCCCTTTGTCTCTTAGACACTGAGCTTCCTCTGCCTTTTATTAGTAAAACCAAATGGTGGCCCCCATAATACTTCTGATCCTCTGCCAGGGAAGGTTACTTAGTCTGTATAAGAGGCAAAGAGATGATTGTGTTTTACGTGTCCCCTTTACATTCAGAAGGTCCTGGGAATTGTCCTTAGTGTTCAATAGGTTCAGCTGCCTCCCTGGAATCATTGTCTAAGCTTTTTCTTTAAGGGGGCAGGCAGTTTCCTTGTTACAGTGTGTTCACTCCAAGAAGAAAAATTAATGCTACTTGCAAAACTCTCAGCTCTCCTAGAGAACATGATGCTGTATTCATTACTACATTAAGTATTTCATGAATGGGTAGAAAAATAAGGTAAGGTTTTAAAAGATCTAAATCAAGGCAAGACTCAGACCTTGTGCCCTGAAGCAAAGAATCACTGGGCACGAAAAAATTACTTCTGAATCATACCTGAGATGTTGAGCTCACATATGTGGTTGAAACTTCTCCTAGGATCTGAGGAAAGTCACACACACAACGGCATTGAGTTGCTCTGCTCTGTGACACTTTTATAGCTGTGTCTTCTGAGGGAAGATGCCCACAAAGTATAGATTGAAAGAATGAAGAAGATAGCTCCAGACACTTTGAGCTTGTAAATTGAGAGGGGGGGAACTTCTGTTAATTCTTTTAAAAATGTTATAACCAGATTAAGCAACATTTAAAGGGTTTTTTTATTGATCTTTGTAGATATATACTTGGAAAAAATTGAAAATAACATTTTCTTTAGACTAATTCCCAAATGAGCCCTCTTATTAGGTAGAATATGAAAATGAGCTTTTATGGTGATAGTCGAAATTTGACAACTATGAACATACATGCCTGTAATGCTTTCCTGTTGTATTATGAGTTAACAATGCTAGAGTTTTTTTTAACTAGTACAGCATTTGAAATACCTGTTTTGCTAAAGAAAAAAAAGTGATACTGTAATTCTCATCTGGTAACTTTTTGGCAATTCAGTGGTCCAACTTGGGGGGCTGCATTCCCTTCTCTAATGCTTTCATTAGCTATACATACCATTTCCATTTTCTTTATAAATCTTTTAATAAAAGATGTATACCCACTTTTGAACAACAACAACAAAAAATGCCATTTGGAAAAGGAAGCCTAGCTCCAGGTTCTGTCTAGGCTGTTTCAAAATCTTCTGTATCAGTTGAGGTAAACGTCTATAGATGAGAATGCCTTTTACCAGATTGTTTCTGTTGAGACCAGAAAGGAGAGTGTCCTTTTACCTACCTAGGCATTGAAGAAAGATACATCAGTCTTTCATTCCAGATACATCTTATCTTGGAAATCAGCTGTTCTCTTAGGGTCACTGTTATCATCAATCAACTTATGATACGATGAGAGTATCCAATATGATCCTGGATACAAAGCACATAGGATGGGTCCAGGGATGTCTTCTTCCAGTTTGACTCTAGATAGCAATGGCCAAGTAAAAAGATGAAGATGATTATTCAAAGACTTGTCTTTAAGAATCCCCAAGAGATAATCTAAATTTAATAATACCATAGAGGGAAAGAAAATACAAATGTGTGATTTGTATGATATGGAGAAGGTGGGTAAGAGGGAGCTTACATATTTCTAAAATAAGTTCAATAAAATATATACAACTATACCAATGTCTAACAGGAATATGGAAAATAGAATGGAAAGTTCCCATAAAATAGTCACTGAGGCTCATGGATGTGGTGGCAGCAAGTGGCAAATCTTGACGAATATAAAGCATAATAAGGCAGTGAATGAGCTATGCATGAGATTTGGGTTATCAGATTTGTAATTCGGAAAGATTACATCTTTTTTCTATCTAATTATGGAATGAGAGTCTCTGTTTTACAGTTGTTAGTTTGTGTGACTTTGCTTCCAAGTTAATGCAATGGTTTCATGACACGAACCCTCGAAAACCATTCTTGATGCAGCACATGCATGCAGTTCTAATTCTTCTCTGGTCAGAACTGCTGTGGATTACCTTAGTGTGACTTTGAATAATTTGTCACAAAAACAATAGAAACAGTCCCAGCATATGCCACTTGCATTGTGGGGATTTTTAAATAAATAATGACAAATTTCAAAGTAAATTACTTTGCCCATTTCTGTAGCAATCTTATCCTATTTTCTCGTTCACTTACCAAAGTATAAGAGATGACAAGCTTCTTTTGACAAGGTTTTAATTAGTTTCCATATGTGATACTTTTTATACCATGTGGTACTGAAATTTTCTTTTTGTATGGAAAAAAGTCCAGTTAAACTCTTTTTAATTATTTACCTTCATCCAATATGCTATTCCCTAAACAGATGGCTTTGACACTTTTTTTCCTGCTTGTTCATGTTTCAGGTTTTTTTTTAAGCTTTGTTCTCACTCCAGCAAGTCGGAAGGTTACGTTTGCTGAGGAACTTGAAGAAAAAAGTAAATGATCAAGTGGAGGTCAACAGAAGGATTTTCTACAGTTAAATTCGATTACAGGCAATGACTGAAATGAATACAAAACTGCCTTGCTGGAGTGTTAGTAAATGCTGTTCTCTGGTTTCTGACAGTACCGAACATGAAGAGTCTTTTCAAAATGAGCTAAAATTTGACATCTTGTCTTTCCTTTTCCCTTTACTGTGGTATCTGAGTAGGAGACAGATAATGCTCTTTCGTGGGTGCTCTCTGTTGGTTCTGTAGTTGGAGTAACCAGCACCCAGTTTGGGTAAGGACAGATGACTTTCCAAGGAGTGATTTAACGAATTGGAGTCTTTCCAGTTCTTACAGATTGAATGCTAGCCACACTGTCCTTGGAGAGAGTCAAGAGATATTCACTGGATTTGCCTTCTCCTCTTCCTTGGTCTAGGCTGTTCTTGTCTGCAGCAGAGAGTCACAATCAGGAATGTGATTTTGATTCTTCCAGAATGTCCAATTCCCACAGGGTCCCCTTATACTTCTTCCACCTGCGAGCATCTCTACTGCCCCACACTCCATTTCCTCATTGCAGCCTTTTTAACCGCCAAAGCGTGCAATTTGAAGTCACAGTAAGAACCCTTTTTAAGTTCCTACCTATTTTTCTTGACTCTTGTAAAATAATGTATGTTAGCCTGTGTCCTAAACTAGAGTTTAGGACACTCCACACACTGTGTCATGCATGTACTCAGAAAGCTCTATCCAGGGTCAATGACTATGGCTTCCTTCTCCCCTGTATCACTCACTTGTCTCACAGCACCATCACCATTGTCTTTCGCCCTTATAACTTTCTGGTTTCTTCACTGTTCTTCAGCTTTAGTGGGTATGGCTGTGTAGCATCACCTGAATATTTGATGTCCATTACTGTTTTATTGATGCTTTCTGTCTTGGTTTCTTTCCTTGTTGCTGTGATAAAATTCCTTGAAACATTCTGCTAGACAGAGAAAGGGTTTCCTGGTTCACAATCCCAGGCTATGGGTCATTGCAGGGAAGTCAGGTGCAGGAACTTGAAGTAGCAGATTATATGATGTAATTTCAAGAGCCGAGAGAGATAAGCAAGTACATGTACGGAAGTGCTCAGTTTGCCTTCTGTACCCTTATGAGCCGCGATCTTATGCTCAGTAAAAATGTGACAGCCATAGTGGGTGCTTCTTCCTCATAATTACCCATAGATAAACCCTGAGGTCAAACCAACCTAGAAAATTGCATGCTAGACAGTTTTCTAGATTGTGTGAAGTTGTCAGTCTTAATATTGACATCATTTGATTTGCCCTGGCATCTGCACCAGGTCTTCACTGGGTTCTTTCAGCTTTATGACTAGAAAAAGCCATTGCCTCCTAGTTTATGCTTTGTTTGATGTCCTTCAGCTCCCTTATCCCAGGCCCTGGCAAACAGCAAGCTCTTGGTTGAGTCTCTCTGTTTGTGTCCACTGAAGACGAATCCTTTCCCATCCCAGGGCCAGATTCCATCTTTCTTATGACTCACCATCCTTTCAGAATTCTTGATCCATACATTTCTGTTGTTTCTGCTTCTACTCCCCTCATTAAAGATAAGCTCAAAATATCCTTGATAAAATGTTTCCCAAAGCATATATTTTTGTTTTGGTTTATGGTGTGGTATATTGAACTCTGATCTTTACACATCCATTGTCAACTCTACTAAAAAACTACGTCTTTCTGGTTCAAACGATGCACATTTGATGAGTGCACAATAGATTGGTCCTTTCTAAAAATCTAGCTCCTATTTTTCTGAACTTCCAAAATGAAACCACTTGAAACATTCAGGAACATGTGGTGCCTTTCAAATCACAGATGCCTTACTCAGTCTCTGAAATCTGCTTCCTGTTTAGACCCATCTCTGGGTGTCTGCAGCAGTACAAGCCTCCACCTGTTCCTAGCTTGCTTTCTCTGTCTTGTCTCTTGGTTCTACCTGTTAATTCGCTTAGTTTCCTGCTTTCAGTATTCATGAACCTTTGTATTGTGTGTGATGGTTGTCATGCACAGACCTGGTCATCTGTGAGACATAACTCACACTTGATACTGAGATTTTCACCCCACAGCCTAATACCTCCTAGGGGAGTTCCTTCCTAGCCACAAGGTTGCTTCCTTTAAATTCAGCTGCTGTCTTATAGCTCTTCCACATTTTTGTTTTTTTTTTATAAATTTGTGAGATGACCAGGACAGGCATTATGTACAACATTTTTACAGAAGGTATACAGGGGAATGTGAAGTTCTACCCATCATTCATTCCAAATACATCCCAGATGGTCTCGTGTAGCTAAAGAGATACTGACAACAAAATTTGCCAGGTCTAACAGCAGGCAAAGATCTCACTACTTCTATCCATTCTTTATTAAAAAACAATCTTGAGTACAAGGGTATATATGGAAGACACTGTCCTGCTAAGGCCTCTGTAATCCATAGACCTTGTCCTTGAGTCATCTATCTTGTCACCGCTATACATCTGCCAGCCCTGATGGTTTCACTGCTGGTAGTCTCCATTTCTAAGCTTGGTTCAGATTCGAGTCAATCTAGCCTGCCAGGCCTGCTGGTAGAGCCAGGAACTTGGTTCTCGCTGGCTGCAGATCAGCACTGTGGCCCATGGCTTTTGTCAGCTGACTGTAGCTGATGAAAGGGCCCTTGGCTTGGCAAACCATTTCCACCCCAGTATACTTTGCACAGTGTACTCTGGGGGGATAATTGCACACTCCTAAGTAAAGCTAAATCTTTTTGTATGTATTATTTTATCATTTAGGTCTCTTGTAAACTGTTGCTCCGATTTTAAAGCCTTCCGGAAGTTCATTAGCACAGCGTTTGACTGCTACTTTTTTCCCTGGGCATTTTGACTTGACAAAAATCTTGACAGGTTTGTCTTTGAACCACTGGAACAGATCCCCAAGTCTTCTTTTTCTTTCTTTCATCTCCAGTCCCCATGGTGCTTTTAGCAGCTTCTGAAACCAATTTCTATCTTGATTTCTATCATTCACATCTTCCACAGCCTCTGCTAATTCATAAAAGGTGATAAACCACCACAGAGATCAGTAAAACCATTAAAATCCTGCGTCAGTCGTTAGGTGCATATGGATAAAGCCTTTTAAGTTTCCTGTAAACACAATGCCACCTGCCCAGACACACTATATGTAGCAACTACTGCCTCTCCCATAATTAATTTTATAATGCTTACAGAAATTTAACACTTACATTTCCCCTATTATTTTCCAGTCTCTGATATTCATTGGTCCCTCAGAAGGCAATAACCAAGTATACTTAATGGCTTCTATGAGTCAGTCATCAAGGGCCGAATTACCTCAGATTCCCTCCAGTTAGGTAGACTTTCTCTCAAGGTGGAATGAGTTACACCACCGAGTTTCTCTACTTGCACAGCTTTCAGACTGATCCCATTTGTCTTTATATCTCACAACATCATGAATGAGATTTTAACAGGGTCTTTTATTCCTTATTTAAATACTCTCCCAATTCAAGCAGTTGAAAGACAGAACACTCCCTGGCTATGATAATCTCTTACACTTATGAATTCCCTCTCTGCTTACGGAACTGTGAATTCTCCCTTTCTCTGTTTGGATCTGAGGGCATCTTTTATTACTTTTACCTTGTTCTATTCTTCCACATTATTTGACTCTTTCTGAAGATATCAGGTTTTTGTTTGTTTTGGTTTTGGTTCTTATCTTAGCCTTGTCAGCGTGGCTGATTTTTTTTTATCGTATATCCAACTTGTATTCTATTTTACTTTGAAGCTGCCAACTATAACCAATGATGAGCCAACATCTCTGTCTCATCCCCTATTACAATTTCCTTACCAAATCAGAGGCAAATGTGGAAGCTAGATATGAACCTTTTTTGCATGTCTTATAGTTGATAAGAAAGGCCAATCAACTGATCCCATATCCTGCTCAAGAGTCCATCCCATACATGCTACGTTCATGGATTGCAATTCATTCTCTAATCCATCAACTGGGAGCCATCCTTGTACTCACAAAGTGGGTCTGCTTTATCAAGGAGGTATGCTGCATCACATGAAATCGAGGAAGATAGTCACCTCAGGGTTCCCTCTAATGATGCTCCATTTGCAAACAATTTGACTTAAGCTACATGTCCAATCATGTAGCTTATGAAGCTTGCAATCGCTACTACAAAAAGAGGCACACTATCCATTTCATAGGAGGCAGGTAGCCATAGTTTCTCCTATGAATGTCCTACCCATACATATTTTCATATTAGTTGCATGCCACAACTCTTTTCTAAGTAGCCCTTGTACTTTGAGTACATATTTGTTCAACAACTGTATTTTGTGCAACTTTTCCTGTAGATGCACGAGCACATGTCTACTCCCCTGAGATACAGAACTAACAATGGATCAAAATAATGATGTTAGCAAAGTATAACTTGGAAAACCAATAAATTTGTTATCATTATTTACAGGAGTATGGGTAACTCAAAGCCACCTTGCATCACTAAAAAGTCCAATTCATCACGGATAATGACTCATGCAAACTAGACTGCCTGTAGCTCTCCGCCCAATTAGCAAGCAGCTCAGAAACTCAGAGAATCTTCTCCTCCCAGCATATCCTGAGTATAAAACCCTGTGGAGGGAGGGAGTTTGAGAATCTAGCAAATTTCAGGAATTTTTCTAAAACTTGTGTATTGTTCGTGTCCTGCATCTTATTGAGATTACCTTTAGAACTGTCAGAGTCTTAATGAGCTTCGCCTTCAGGGTGGAATGCTTCAGTTTAGAGAAGGAAATTGCTGGACAACATAGCGCATCTTTCTCAAGTACATCCCAAGTCCTCTTTTACTCTCCACACAGTTTGGCAAAACCAATCTATTGTTCTTCAGTGACAACAAGTCAATGGCTGAGAACAACTCAATGACAAATATTTCAATTGTAAAGTTATCTCAGTTTACAGTTTGCTTTGAAAGATTTTTAATTTGGATAATAAATTTAAGTTCTTTAACAAAATCTCCCACAGGCAAGCCAAGCTGAGGAATCACAAAAGGGAAATAGCACATAAAGTCGTGGCCACACTTTTATACAATTCTACATTATTTGAGAAGCTGAGCCAGGATTCTTGATTTGGGTGATCCAAACCCCAATTTTTGTCTTCCCTCCTTAGAGAGTCTGCCACAAGGTATTGGATGTTACTTTATGACTAGCTTTTACATCTTTTGAATAGGAGACCAAATAACTGAGGTGGAACTTGGTTATACTAGGCAAGTATGTATTGCCATCTTACAAATGATCTTAACTGTAAACTGTATTGTCATCTTACGAATGACCTTAAGTGCAAAAAATCAAAGCACAGTGCATGCAGAACTCAGTGTGAGATATTAATCTTTTATTTGCAACACTTTACTTATATAGGCTAAACTAAGCCCAATGCACACTTCATAATAATTGTAAGTAAAAGCACTAACAGAGGGTTTTGAACAGAATTTTGTGACTTCGGTTAAATCTTACAATATTTCTCTATGCACAGGTTAAAATAACGGAGAGCATGGATAAAATGGGGATGGAGGAGGAGGCTGTTTAGTTGTTGGTGTTAGACGTTAGCATGGTGACAACAGAGATAGCACTACCATAATACTATGGAGTATCACATGTATGGGACATTGGCTATCTAGGAGGCCGTTATAGGATGCAGGAATCGAGAGTCACAGGAAATATCCTTAAAACCTCACCTTACTGTGGCCTCAGTTTAATTTCTTTCTGAACACCACTGTGAGTCAAAATAATGGACAGTAGGTGCTTTAGCAGCACTCTGAATATGTATAAACACTTATTTAATTTCCTTGTATTATGCATTTTCATAAGGTTTATGTGGCTATTTCCTCTCATGTGTTAGAGTTGTAAATGAATGCCAACAATGATTTGCTTCATATTCAACATACTTTCTTGCTAGCTCAAGGAAATTTGTGACTTATTCACAGGCTTTATTGATTTATAAAACAAACCAATTATTCTTTTCCTTAAGTATCTGTCTATTTATTATTAGTAAACTCAATGAATATACTTCACAGAATGTTCCTATATATAAAGATACATCAAAGTAACATTACTGATTAAATTATAATCAATAGCATTGACTATGTAAATCACTCAAATTCTGAAAGTATGGTGTGATCAGTCCTTCCTTTAATATTTCAGCTTTGGAAAAGACAGAATTTCATATAAGTTGAGCATATGTTGCCTGAAATAAATATGATAGTTATAAAGTTTTCCTCTATCTCAAGCCAGAGGTTTGAGATAGATATATTGCAGAAGATGTGCACAATAATATTACTTAATAATATGTTATTTTTATTTGGTAATCTTCATGAAAAAATTGTCCATTTTTGAAGAAAAACTTGTTGTGTTTGTTATAAATATCTGTTGATCAACTGTCTTTGAACAATTTCAACAGTCTCACTCTGTTCCAGTTCTGTCATCTTGAAGAAAAAGTATAAAGGGAAGAGAAGGTTTGTCCCCTAAGCAAGAACACTGCTAATGCTAACAATTATGAAAATTCCGTTGAGAATAATTATTCTCAACCAAAGCCCCGAATGCTCCTGTTTTGCCAGTATCTGCAGTTCTACAGAAATACAACCTAGAAAGTTTAACTTTCATTCTTCTTCTAGGAAATGGAAAATAAAAATATAGCTTGTTAAATAGAAGGCCCTCACGTTTTAAAGATGAAACACACTCTGGCAATTGACTGCACCCACATCTGTTGTTCACTGGCTTCTGGATCATTGGTATGCCAGAGGAAATTCCAAACACACAAAATAATTGTTTTGATTGATATGTTTGAACATCTGCCATGGCACCTGAGAGCTCCACCTTAACTCCTGGGTAAGATACTGATAATGGGCATTGGTAGGGGTGCACCCTTAAACCTTGGTGTCCTCAGCATGTCAAAGAGAATCTATTATTAAAAGGTTATACTTCCCATATGGTTTACTCAGCACACAAACAATTTAAATACACATATATATATTTGATAAAAGTCATTTAGGTGTGTGTGTGTGTGTGTGTGTGTGTGTGTGTGTAATTCATTTTATACCCAATCACAGTGGGTCATCCCACTCCTCCTGCCCCCCGATGCCCCCACAACCCACCTTCCATCTACTCCTCCCAAAGTGTAAGGCCTCCTATGAGGAGTCAATAAAGCCTGGAACATTAATTTGAGGCAGGATCAAGCCGCTTCCCCCTGCATCAAGACTGAGCAGGGTATCCCACCATAGGGAACGGATTCCACAAAGCTGGTTCATGAAATAGGGATTGATCCTGTTACCACTGCCAGGAACCCCTCAAATAGACCAAGCTGCGCAACTGTCTCCCACATGCAGAGGGCCTAATTTGGTTCCATACAGACTTCACAACTGCTGGTCTAGAGTTCATATTTTTTGAAAAGATAAATTGTAACTGTTGACACTGAAATAATTCTGTAATATTCAGCAGTGCGTCATGGGTAAAAGAAATGTGTCAAATAGACATTTATGTCCTCTGTCTTCCCATTTTCTTCGATTTATTATACAATTTTCTGATGAGAGGGTTTCTTTTTTGTTTTGTGAGAAGGTGGGGTATGACATACAAAAGTAAGAGGGTTTGTTGTCTTGTATGCAAATGCTACAGCTGGAATGAGGAGCATCTCTACTCAGGCTGTTGCTTTAATAAAACTTCTCATTGACAACAAATGCATCAGACAGTTAAGTTACACTGGTGTACTTCAGGATAGAGAAAAAGGCATTTTAGGACACCAAAAAAGTATGAAAGCAGAAATCATGAAAATTATATTGTTAATGAAAACTAGACCAACTTGTATATGAGGATCTCAAAGTGGTACTTATTTGGGCCTAATGAGTTTTCACTGTCTATTCCAGGCAAGTGGGAAGTCTGTTCTTTGGGTGGCAAAGTTAGAGGGATGTTTACTTAGGTTTT
>LOEQ01004736.1:0-11027 GCA_001685075.1 Bramus lutescens | reverse complement strand
ATGGATTGGCATGCCGTGCAGAATGAGGTAGGGTATTTATTTAGTGCATTATGGAAGGGAAGGGGGAGAAGGAGAAGAGCAGAGAGAGGGAGAGGGAGAGAGAGGGAGAGGGAGANGCAGAAGCTGCCTCTTCGAGAGGGAGATGGAAAAGAGAATGAACTCAGGCTGGAAGCTGAAGATCAGCCTGCCTCAGTAGACAGGGGAGGGAATGGGCGTGGCTTGTCTCTGAAAGAGACACAACAGATCATTACAACTAATCCACTAAAATTTGCTAGCAATGTTAGGTTAACACATTTAAATTTGTTTTGGTACTACCCTTTGGATGCCGAAAGGGAAAAAAAAGAAACTCGAGAGCACTGAGCTTGACTACTTTTAAATTCATTGAGGCTTTGAGCTAAGAAATCAGTATATATTATATTATATTATATTATATTATATTATATTAGGAACAGTGTTCAGTAGTACCTACCCAACTGGAAGGGTGAACGGAGAGAACATAAAGAACTGAGTGATAAGTATACAACCTTAGTACCTTAGGACTAAACTGGGGTCAGGAAACTTATATTCAGCTATAGTTCATAGGGAAGATTTGATTTTTAGGTGCACACTTATTCATTCCTGGCTGCCCAGACTCCAGAAATAACCACTCAGAAACTGTATTAATTAAATCACTGCTTGGTCCATTAACTCTAGCTTCTTATTGGCTAACTCTTACATCTTAATTTAACCCATTTCTCTTAATCTGTGTACTACCATGTGGCTGTGGTTTACCGACAAGGTTCTGACTCATCTGTTCCTGGCAGTGGCTACATGATGTCTCCTGACTCCACCTTCTTTCTCCCGGCATTCAGTATAGTTTCCCCCACCTAGTTCTACATTGCTCTATCAACAGGCCAAGGTAGTTTCTTTATTAACTAATAAAAGAAACACATATACAGAAGGACTTCCCACATCATCTCCCCTTTCTGTCTAAATAAAAAGGAAGGTTTTAACTTTAACATAATAAAATTACATATAACAAAACAGTTATCAAGCAAAATTGCAGTTATAATATTTATATCTACTTTATCTTTTATCATAACTAAGAAAAACTATAACTATAATTATCTATCTATTCTTCAACTCCAACAAAGAAGGATATAATATTACCTAAGTAAACAGGAAGTGCATTGTAAGCAACTTCCNAGGTTTTAACTTTAACATAATAAAATTACATATAACAAAACAGTTATCAAGCAAAATTGCAGTTATAATATTTATATCTACTTTATCTTTTATCATAACTAAGAAAAACTATAACTATAATTATCTATCTATTCTTCAACTCCAACAAAGAAGGATATAATATTACCTAAGTAAACAGGAAGTGCATTGTAAGCAACTTCCAAAACTCTATAAATGACAGAGACATCTTGCTGCCTGGACAGTCACCCAAAGTTCTTCTGGACTGCTGGGGCATCCATCTTCAGCCTACAGGCCCATAGTATCTGGCAGACCTTTTCACGAAGCAGGAAATTTCAAAAACAGTTCCACCTATATTGGCAGTTTGTCAGTCACTTTCTTCTGTGTCCTGGAGAATATCTGGCAGACTCTTTCATGAAGCATAAACCCTGAAGAACAGTTTCACCTTTGGATGAGTTCAGCAGTGATTTTTCTGTGAGTCCTGCATGTCTAGTTCATCAAGTAGTCCAGGCAAGAGCAGTTTCTTGCCCAAATGTCTAGCAAGCTCCATAAGGAGCCTCTTAAGTACCCATCTACCTCTTGAAGTAATGGGTGGTGACAGAGCAGATATGTCTCATTTTCATGAAAAGGCCTAAGTTATTAAAACATTTTAAATGCCATAATCTTCAGGTCTCTGAATAATTTGAATACCTATCTAACTGTAATGTGTCTCTATATATCTAAAAATCTAGCTAACATGACTACAAGCTTGACTATTATAGATGGTTATCTATTAACCTATATTATTAAACTATATATTATATTTTCAAATGAACTGCACAATCACAGTATCATAACCAAGAGCAGAAACATACATATAACAAGATTGACCCAAAACCTGCATCACTAGACCAAGATCCTTACCAATGCAAATTATTCATATCTATATCACATCCCTCTTTAAAAGTAAACAAACATTTATTGACAATCATTTAAGGAATTTGGGTGTAGTTCTCTCCAAAATGCTTTCAGCATTTTGTTGGGCAAGTGTTTTTGGGGGTGTTTACAGTGACCTTTCAGGGGGTATTGGTCCATCAAAGCACACTAGTCTGTAAGGATTCTATAGGTCTCATTCTCTGTGGAAACAAAAGAAGAATCTCTTTTCCAGAGCAACAAATTCTTAGACCCAAATTCTAAAGTCAAGATACCTTTATGTTGATTTAACTTAGCAATCTATACAATGAAATATCTTTCTCAAAATCTCAGTCATAAATTTATAGAAAACACAAAAATATACATAATCCATACTCTCTGTGTATTTTTCATCTTTACATGGCTAATTTTTCTTTCTTCCTTTAATCTAAGATGGTTTTCACTCTGTCTCTTTAAACGCTTTGTTTCTTTTTAACAATTTACTTATTTTATAACTTGATATACTCTTTTTCTTCTCTTTCTCAAGCCTATGTACATTTATCCAACACTGTGACCCATTTAGAGGCATTTTATGTCTAAATCTGTCCTATTTCATATCTGCAATCCTTTTCTAACAAGGATGGTTTCTTAAAATGCTAAGTGCGTCTTCAAAACCTAAACAGCATTGCTAGGGCAAACAAGGCCTTGCCTGATGGCTCTGCTCAGTCCAACATGGCAGAAGTACATTGAGACTGCTGGGTGAAAGCCAGGGTCATTACCTCAACTCTGAGAAGTAGCATGTAGCACATGCACCCTTTTTATCTGAGTAATAAGCAAATATTCCATGCAGCACACTGCATAGCCTGGAAATATCTCTGTGTGTGGCAGCAGGAATCCGCCATGCTCTTCTGCTTGTGCATGCCTTGTAGACATGATTCTGCCATCTCCCAACGTAAGGAGTGCTGAGCTGTGGGCATGGTCTCAGCTACTTTTCTCCCGACCCTGAGTGGGTACAAAGACACCTGGGTCCACATACACCATTCAAATGCTCGACCTCCTGAAAGAGAAGGAGCCAAAGTTCATTCATAGTGCCATATTTGTCTATAGCCAGACCTCAAAAGAGTCAAGCTGGTGAACCAGGAAGGCTTCTTAAAGGAGCTGTGCAGTTTTTGCTGCTACTGCTGAGTCAGGAAACCTCCTAAAAGAATCATGCCTCTGCTTGCATCTAGCAAACGGAGCCCAACTGAGAAGATGCTGCTACTAAAAAGCTATGCTTAACTCTCTTCTTTTGTGTGTAGAATTCCATTTTAAACTTTCTCAGGTTTTAGGTGGATATAGTCGACCACGTTGGTGTGCCAATTTGTTGTAAAAGCCTGATGGTTCATTCTATATTTAGTTGAAATAGAGTTATATCTTTTCTTCCTCATAGTCCTATCCAGGTATCCTCTGTAAGCCCTTCCCATGTCCAATCCTCTCAAATTGATAGCCTCTTTTCCCTTTAACGTATTTGTGCATGTGTATATGTGTATCTCTCTGTGTGTATGTGTGTGTGCATGTGTATGTGTGTATCTCTCTCTGTGTGTGCATGTGTATGTGTGTATCTCTCTCTGTGTGTGCATGTGTATGTGTGTAAATGTGTGTGTGTATAGAAATTCTCATGCTGGAAGTCATGTTAAGAGGCAAGCAGTACATACTAATGTTTGAGTACAGACAAATAAACTCATCTGTTATCATCTGAAGAATTGTAAATAAACACCACTACAAAAAGTCAGTAAAATAGGGAACATCGCTATCTCAACGCTGTTTCACTAATCCTAACTGAACCTCTTTAGAACATTGTGAAAGTACAATGAGTCACTCTTAGGAATAGGGATAAGTTCAAGTTACTTTAAGATTAAGATAACTCCTGGCAAGGGAAGGTTGCCCTTTCTAAAAAAATGTTGAAAATCTCATTGGAGATCTCTTCTCTATAAACAAAAACTACATGACATTGTTAATTATATTCTTCCTAGTGTTAAACCAGTGCTCAGTGAGCATGACAGCCATTAGCTATGGAAGTCAGAACAATTTGCAGATGCACCAATGATTCTAGTGGGTTAGATAGTGACCCTGCACTAGTGGGCTATACAGTTACCCTACAGAAGGTGAAAAATGCCTGAGATTCCACCACGGCAAGGAAGCAGCAATCTCATAGGTGGTTGGTTGGTGTCCAGTCATTCAGAGAACTGAGGGGGTTGATTGACAATATCTCACCCTTAGCTGAGGAACTATTGGAAATTGATGCCTGCTTGGGGAGGGATGGCTAGCTTTATAGAAAAATATGGCAACTGAGAGGCTACTCATGCTTCAATGGATGGCTACCCATGCACATGTTGTCAGTATCAAAAGGATCCAGTGCATCTGAAAATAGAGTGCAGAAAATAGTGATGGTGGAGGTTTTGGTAGGATTTGGAAGAGGATGGGAGTGGACTTCATCAAACCATTGTATGTAAACATAAAATGCTCAAACACTTAACAAAAATAAAAAAGAAAGATGTGTTTACCATTTACTAATGAATGCATTTGCAACATGTGGGTTTATAGTTTTATCATGAAGCATAAACTACAAGAACTTGAAAGTAAGAGCATATCTATAGAGTGTAACAAGGGTAAAGTTTGCAGGATGAGGGACAATTCCATGGGGAGGCTAAGTTAGCAGGAAACACTAGTCTGCTTTCTTGGGCCCCTTTTTTGTTCTATTTTATTTTATTATAATCATTTTACATACCAACTACAGATCCTTCTTCCTCACCTCTTTGTCTCCTCCCCACTTCCCTCCATCCCACTCCCATCCGCTCCTTTCATGGGGAGTCAACAAAGCCTGGCACATTCAGTTTAGGCAGGACCAAGTCCCACCCACACCCTGTATCAAGGCTGGGCAAGGTATCCCACCATATGGAATGGGCTTCAAAAAGCCAGCTTATGCATCAAGGATAGATCCTGGTCCCACTGCCAGGTTCCACACCAACATACCAGGCTACAAAACTGTCACCCACATGCAGAGGACCTGGTTTGGTCCCATGTAGGAGTCCCAGGATCTAGAGTCCATGAACTCTAGATTATGGGAATAAATTGCATATGTGGGTTTCCCCTCATGATTTTGACCCCTCTTTGCTCATATATTTCTTTCTCCCTCTCTTCAACTGGGATCAGGTAGCTTGACCTGGTGCTTGGATGTGGATATCCGTACTGGCTTTCATCAATTCTATGATGACAGTTAGGGCAGTCACCAATCTCATTTCAGGGTAAGGCAAGTTTAGGCACTTCTCCATTACTATTAGAAGTCATCCTTGTGGATTCCTTGAAATTTTCCTAGCATCACCTTTTGCCTAGCCCCATATCGGCTCCCCCTTTCTTTTCTTTCCTTGCTCTCCCACCTCTTTGCTCCCCCAACTCGACCATCCCCTTTTGTCAAGTTCTCATCCCCTATCCCCTCCCCCTTTACTATCCCTCTACCCCCAGTTTACCCAGGAGTTCTCATCTATTTCCCCATCCCAGGATGATTCATGTGTTCCTCTTAGGGTCCTCCTTGTTACCTAGTTACTCTAGTGGTGTGGATTGTGTTCTGGTTATCATTTGTTTTACATCTAGTATCCACTTATGAGTGAGTACATTTATGAGTGAATACATACCATGTTTGTTTTTGGGTTATGTCATTCAAAAAGTTTTTTTTCCTAGCTTTATCTAATTGCTTGCAAATTTCATGATGTTGTTTTTTTTACTGTTGAGTAATATTCCATTGGGTAAAATAACACATTTTTCTTATTCATTCTTCAGTTGAAGGTCATCTAGGTTGTTTTCAGGTTCTGGCCATTATGAATAATGCTGCTCTGAACATAGTTGAGGCAGTTTCTTTTTGGTTTGACTGAGGATCCTTTGGGTATCTGTCCAGGAGTGGTATTTCTGGGTCTTGAGGTAGATTGATCCCCAATTTTCTAAGAAACCACTGTACTTATTTCCAGAGTGGCTATATAAGTTTGCACTCCCACCAGTAGCAGAGGAGTGTTCCCTTATTCTGCATCCTCTCCAACATAAGCTGTTGTCAGTGTTTTTATCTTAGCCATTCTGACTCAGATACATTCTGATTGCATTTCCTTGATGACTAAGGATGTTGAACAGTTCCTTAAATGTCTTTAGGCAATTTCAAATTCTTCTGTTGAGAATTCCTTATTTAGATCCATACCCCATTTTTAATTGGATTATTTGGTATTTTGATGTATAGTTTCTTGAGTACTTTATATATTTGGGAGAACATCCCTCTGTCAGATGTGGGGTTGGTGATGATCTTTTCCCATTTTCTAGGCTGCTGTTTGTTTTATTGACAGTGTCCTTTGGCTTATGGAAGCTTTTTAGTTTCAGAAGGTCCTATTTATTGATTGTTGCTCTCAGTGTCTGTGCTGCTGGTGATGTATTTAGGTAGTGGTCTCCTGTGCTAATGCGTTCAAGGCTACTTCCCACTTTCTCTTCTATTAGATTCAGTGTGCCTGGATTTATGTTGAGGTCTTTGGCCCATTTAGACTTCAGTCTTGTGCATATTTATAGATATGGATCTATTTGCAATCTTCTACATGGTGACTTCCAGGTATGTCAGCATCATTTGTTGAAGAGGCTTTCTTTTTTCCATTATATAAATTTAGCCTTTTTTTGTAAAAAAAAATCATGGGTTCATAGGTGTATGGATTAGTATCAGGGTCTTCAGTTTGGTTCCATTGGTTCATGTTTCTGTTTTTATGCCAATACCAAGCTGTTTTTATGACTATGCCTCTATATTAGAGATTGATGTCAGGGATGGAGATGCATCCAGATGTCCCATTTTGTACAGGATTATTTTAGCTATCCTGGGTTTTTTTGTTTGTCCATATGAAGTTGAGCATTGTTCTTTCAAGGTCTGTGAAGAATTCTATTGAGATTTTGATGGGAATTGCATTGAATCTGTAGAGTGATTTTGGTGGGATTGCCATTATGTTGATTCTACCTATCCAAAGGCATGTGATACAAGGAACATACCTAAAAATAATAAAGGGAATCTACAGCAAACATTAAAATATATATAGAGAAACTCAAAGCAATTCCACTAAAATCAAGAGCAAGGTAAGACTGGCCACTCTATTAATACTTATTAAATATAGTATTTAGCGTTCTAGCTTGAGCAATAAGACAACAAAAGGATATCAAAGGGATACTAATTGTAATGGAAGAAGTCAAACTTATTTATTATTAAGTTTGTTATTTGCAGATGATGTAGTATACATAGGTAACCCCAAGAATTCTACCAAGGAAATCCTACAGCTGATAAATGCCTTCAGTATGTGGTGGGACACAAGATTAACTCAAACAAATCAGTAGCCTTCTTATATATAAATGATAAATGGGTTGAGAGCGAAATCATAAATATAAATAGCTTCAAGTAGCATAAAATATCTTTGGGTAACTCTGGCCAAACAAGTGAAAGAGCTGTATGATAAGAACTTTAAGTATTGGAAGAAAGAAATTGAAGAAGATATCTGAAAATGGGAAAATATTCCTTGGATCCTCTTACAAACATCTCTAGTCGCAGCTGGTACATAGCAATTCTGAAAATCCATACACATTAACACTAACCACAGGCATTTTAAGAGAGTACTTTAAAACAAAAGACAGTAAGAAAGTTAGAATTGGTAATGACTACTTCGATGTGTACCACCATCCCGATGACCTGTGTTCAATCTGTAGGAAAGAACTGACTATCCCCAGTTATCCTCTTCCAAAATAGATAAATAAATCCTAAAATGAAAATCACAGAAAGCATGCATCTGCAGAGCTCTGTTTTAGAAGTCAAATTCAGTAGCACTTGTAAAGGCTCAAACTTATCAAATAAAGTTTATTCCAAGAGTGGAATAAATATTTAAAACTCTGACATAAATTTACCCCCAAATGGAGGTGAACTCCAATAGGTCATAACAATATCTGAAAAGTTTTCTGTCATTTAATTACACCACATAGTTTTTCAAAAAGGTAGGTTTATTGGTATAAGATTGATGTATGATAAACACATGCATTTACAGTGCATGCTTTGGTAGATTTTGTCCTTTGTTCGCAGTAATGAAAAGCAACACTGAAATATGACAAGCACACTCATTGCTTTTTCTTTTGTTCTGTGCATCTCCTGTCTCCTGCTCTTAATCTGTGAGCACAGCCTTTTGTTTAGTCATTTTATGCAAATATTTTATGAAAATATGATCCTATGCTATTTTTGCATGACTCTGTCTTCAATCAGTATACTTTTCTTGAGTTATATTTTCTTCTCCCCATTTTTATTTTCTGATTTTTTGTCTCTTTTACATTATATATTAATGAAAGGACATATCATAATTTAAATAATGATTATATCCCTTTATCTCTTCATGTTCATTTGTGCTCTGTCCAATCTTAAAAGGAATGAAACTGCAAGGCAGACCAGCATAGCTTTGCTACAGTTAGAATTCTTGTGTTTTAGCTGAGGATGCTGGAAAATGAGAGTAACTCAAGAAAAGTTATAGAGTGTCTGCTTCTCCATGGGAGCAACTCTGGTCTTTCTTGTCTGTGACTCTTATTTTGTCCTAAAGAAGAGGTCCACACATTTCTGTATGCTGGGTATAAATGTAAGATTACTTACACCCAGTCGTGTATGAAAAAAACAGAAGCTAAATTCTGTCCCAGCTTCAAACAACACCATTATAGTTTTGTCCTCAGAGCATCTTCTAAATATTTCTAGTAAAGATTCCCAAGCATGGCATAAAATGAGAAGAAGAAAAAAACATTGAAACTTAATCATGTTCAAATTATTTCCAATCAAATTTTAAAGCCCCAACATTCACATCTGTAAGATGTTCTAAAAGGCCTGCTTGAAATGCACAATATTTGAAATATTGAAGACCTGTTGTATGTTATTCTATAAAACAATAATAATGAGGAATAAGCAGAACATCAGAACCACATTTTAGTGATGCAGTGAATTCTTTCCAGAAGAAGAAACCACAAGGAGCCAGGACTCAGTGAAAGCTTGTCATGAACTCCCTGAGGCTAGATCATTGGCACCCATGGAGCTCACCGCGTTTGCTCTCAGCCACACAAGATCAGTTGCTGGTGAATACATTTTCCGACCAGCTCTCTACTGGTCAGTGGTTGGAGCAGTGTTATGGAACTTGCTACCTCCGTCCCTTTTGCCTGATCAGAATTGCAGATGGCTTACAGATTCAGAAAGACAACAGCTACATGTTTTATTTCTCATGTTGACAGATGCAGGTTCTCGACTTCACAGATGGATGTGAATCCATAAATGTACACATAGACAAGACTGATGAGAGTTAGGCCTATTGGATGGTGGGCACATCTTGAAGAGCTTCAACCTAGTGGGAGGTCTCTTGACCATGCTGGCCAAAGGGCCTTGTGGAACTGACTCTGACTCTCTCTCTCTCTCCCTCTCTCTTCTTCCCTCCCTCCCTCCCTCCCTCTGCCTTTCTGGCTATTTGATGAGCAGTTTTTCCCTAAGAACACACATAGTGAGTTACCTCATCTCAGGCTTGAAAATGAAGCCGTCTGAGACAGACAGGAAATGTGAGGGTGTGAGAGCAAATAAGCCTTCCTTCTTCATAATTGAATTCTTTATCATTTGTCTTAGCACTAGAACTCCAACACAGTTATCGACAGCAAGAAGTCATTCTTTCAAAACAAAATGTCACCTCTGCACAAACCAGAAACATCTGTCTGTGGGAAAATCCAAAGTCACACTTTGGTTTTTCTCCAAGTAAAATGCTATAGCTTAGAAGTGTCCTTGCCAGCAGAAGTAGCAACAGTTTGCTTTAGGTTAGTGTTCTTATCACAGGTCATTGATCTCTTTCCTCCTACCCCACATGTACTCCATCTAAGAAGTTGTCTCACTGTAACATTTCTGCTTAGGTTTACAATAATAATAATACCAAAATGGCTGTTTGTGATACAGTTACAGTGTGTGCTTTGGAATCAGAATGTTACATACATACTAACTGTAGAAACACATATGTGTACATTTATCTTCTAAAGATTTACTTGCACTATAAAAAACAAAAGGTGTTTCCTACTGTGCTCAATTTAAAAGACTGTTTTACTTTAGCAGAAAGTTCCTTTAGCCATCATCATTATTATTATTCTTTTCAGATTTTGTGGATTAGGTAAAGGGAATGTAAAAAAATAATGAAAATTTAACCCCCCCAAAAAAAAACCTCATCAAAATGTTAGATTGGAGTCATTTTGTTTCCTACCTATGACAAAGTAGGGAAAGAAGGTTCTGAAAATATGGGTTTACTTGTGTGAAGACCACTGTCGTTGGCTCAATGACCTGAGAAGCTGAACACATGACAAGAAGTAGTGTCTTCATGGCATAGACTACCTGTGGGCCACTATGCCACATAGGCTCAAAGATGTCTGTTTTCTCAGTATGGATCCCTGTTCCTCATTTACTTATCAGATGTGAATATCTACAAGAGCCATGGGGAAATGGGGAAGTCATTGTAATTTAGACATGTGAAGTCAGCATGAGTGTATTTTTGAAACTCTCTGGCACAGGCATGTTGAATCTATGGGTGCTCACAGAGAGAAGGGAGCAGCAAAGTTGATGACCCCAGAAATTTATGATTGTATACATAAAAATCTGTTAAAGTGTTGATGACCCCAAGATGACATTTTAGAGATCAAGGTATACAAGCATGTCATGTTGTCACACAAAAGGGCACAGATCTTTGTGACTTCATCTGGCCACTGCACTTTTGATTCCTACAGGCACAGTTGCCAGGGTATGAAGGTTCACACATGAACCCTAAAGTCATAAACAAAAACTTAATACTCAGTACTGATGGAATTAACATGTTGTGCCTTTTAGCAGTAGTTAAATCATTACAGGAGAATCCTCAGGCTCATAT
>LOEQ01004735.1:86920-101416 GCA_001685075.1 Bramus lutescens | reverse complement strand
ATTTTTCTGGAATTTTGAAGGCCAAGAACACAATGATTTTGACATAGAAGGTCACATCTCTTCAATTCAGTCAGCTCCACTGACATGCTGCTTAGCATTCTGCTGACAGCTGGTCCTTCTCCATGATGACAAATCAATGTGTTCCCCTCTTCAATGAGCACATCCAGGCAATTGCTCGGGTTTCTCATATCTCCGGACACATCTGGCTTCCCCAACATCTCAGATCATGCCAATTTGCTTCCTATGTCTCAAGAGCCATGGGATGGTGTTTTTTTTTCCCATATTCTGTGCAGGTCAGAGTACTAATGATAAAATGACCTGGCAAGCACACTGGTTTTACTGCAATTTCAAATCATGGTCATATTTTATTTTATATAAAATGCACCACATGCAAGGCAACCATAGAGGTGAGAGAGTGATATGTTTACCAAAGGACTGTCTCATGGCTTCTACTTAACCCTCTAAAATGTTTATTTCTTGGAAATTCCAAATCTTTAAATCAACTCACTCCAACAATCCAGATGGTAAGTTGCAAGACAATTTAAAATGACGATTTTAAAGATCTTAAGATGAAGAATCAAGTGGTGCCAAGCACGTTTCCATGCCGTCTGTCAGTTCTGGAGTTTTGACTGCTCACCCTTTGCCCCTTCCTTCGCATGGTCAGAATTCTGAGCAGTTGAAGGGAGTGGAACAGTATAGGCCTCTTTGCTTTGAGACATTTTATTCCCCCAGCTCTCAAAACATCATTTCTCTCAAAGCATCACGCCTCATTCTTCTGAGTGCTGAAATCAGGTCAACCTCTCTGCCATCTCCATCCTTCACATGCTTCTCCACCATCCAGCACAGGGTGGAGACTCAGCTAAGGCTCTATGGTGACATTAGGGCTCATAAAAGAGATTTATGTGTTCTATCTGTTTGGTTGCAGATGGAAAATGGGGATTCTGAAGGACATGACCGAGAGAATGTTTCTGCATGGAGCCTCGATCTGGAAACTAGATTGCCTAAGTTTGGATCCTAGCTCTTTATCTTATTAGCCCTGTAACCTCTCAAGATGGTTACTTAAATACTCTGAGCCTCCATTTCATGAGTGGCAAAACCTTTCTATCTAGGTGTCTGAGTAGCTAAAACATTGGGACAGTTAAAAGATGTAGATCTGTGTGAAATGTTTGGTCATCATTCAGGACATATTAGCTATTATCACTTATATATGAAGGTGTGAGAATGTGAAAATGCATGCACATAAGCACGCATGCATATACACATGCACACACACACACACACACACACACACACACACACACGGAACAAACACAGCTTTAAATCATCCAGCACTTTAGAAGCTCTTAAGTCATCACCATAAATACCTCCACAGACAGGCAAAATGGTTGGTGAAAATTAAACAACTTTTCCATAAGAAGGAGTAATTGAGACTTGCTGAGATAAAGGCGTTTACTGAGACAGCGCTTCCGCCTGAGGAAGTTATAGACTAATTAAATCAGCCCGACGTCTTCCTGTCAGCCTCTGAAAATTTCTACTCTCATCTTTGAAGTAGAAGCTGAATTAGTCTCTCCAGGTGCATTTATTACCAAAAGGTGTAAATGTCTAGTTCCAAGAGGACAGTCGTAACTTTTTAAAGTCTTCCACAGTTCCTGTGAAATGTCATACTATATTTTCTCTCTTTCTCTCGATCTCTCTGTCCCAACTCATGTCCTATGAATGTTTACTTATTTATATTTTGGAGTGTGTGTATATGTGTGAGCGTGTGTGTGACCATTGTATGTGCTTGTGTGAACGATATTGTGCTTGCCCTTGCGTGATATTTGGAAGCTAAGCAAGGAGTCTGTGCATCTGACTCTATCACTCTTTGCCTTACTCATTTGAGACAGGTTCTCCTAGTGAACCTAGACCTGGAGTGCATCCAGCAAACCCGCAGAGATCCTCCTTTCTCCACCCACTGTGGTACTGGGGTTATAAGGACGGGCAGCTCCATCTTGCTTTACACGTGGGTTTTAAATCAGATCCTCACGCTTGCACACTTAGTCTCTCTTTCAATTCATTCTCTTCAAGTACATCTTCTAGTTTCTTATTAGCCAATTGTAAAATGAGATCACTTGAGATCCTCATGCCAACAAAACCCTTCATAGCCCTCTGGTGTCAAAAAGAAAGTGGTCTATGCTCAGGCACATATATTTTATAGAGTCCTGGTTGCTCTCCAGCTCTGTTCCCACCTAATGAAACATGATCTGAAGACCCCTTCACAGAGAAAAGCCTTATCTTCCATATTAGGCTCAAGAAAAGCCTTCAGGATATAATTTTCTCAGTTCATCTCCCTGACTCCCCCAGTTCTGGATCACAGGGCAATCTGTTTAAATGACTAATTACAGACATCATTAAAATCACCAGGCAAATGTTGTCTGTGAATAACCACTTCCCAAGTTTTCCAAGTCTTTTTTGGCTTGACAGTGATGAGACCACTTAACAGGCCATTGCAGGCGGATGTTTTAAAGAAAAAATGTTGACCATATGTGGTTTAATTTCTTAACTTTCAAATTTCACACTTAACGCTTGTCACTCTGTTACTGGGCACCTGTTTAAAATCTATTTTAAAATGTTAATATATGTTGTTTAGAATAAACTCAGGAAGAAGAGTGTTCAGGTTAATTTGTCTTTTTTTTTCCGATAACCAAAATCATGGTGGAAATACTTTCCATTACAGCAAGGAAGCCTGCTATGAAAGTTTCTTTTCAGCTCTCAATCTTTTATTGACTGGTATGATGTCGATTTGGTAAACAGATTAGGGAATTGGATGCTGATCTAAGACTAGGAGTCATTTTAAAACTCATCTTGGTCAAAGACATCAAAATCCAGTTGGAAAGGAAGATGGGGGTCGGGGTAATGCAGTAATACTTGACAGTTGTTAGAAACAACTTCGAATATAAAAGCTGGGAAGAGACAAGAGATGTCTAAGTGTACCCCTTTTAGGAGTATCAGTCAAACCCCGGAGATGATACAACAACAGACCTGTCCTATATTTCCTTTCTTCAAAGGCATAGATGATTGCTAATTACACAATTGTTCTATTTACAGCCATAAAAATGATATGGCCATGGCTCGCAGTCCAATGGTACCATCAAATATTATTTTCCTAGATCTATAGTACTTGGGTGTGGTTGGAGATGTTATAGATAAAGGTCATCAGACGAGTTAAAGATATTAAATGGAAGCAAGTCAGCCTGCACAACGGAATGAGAATGACGTGTTAATTTGGTCCAGGTCTGAAAGTAACCCTCATCTTCGAAAGGACTTAGTAAATTACTTCTCTGTTTTCATGCGCTCTCCCATGTTTACAGACATGAAGCGGATATTGGAGAGAACTGAAGAACAACCTCTTGCTGCCATGTTTCCACTTGAAACTGCCTGTAGCATTGCAAACTTTCACAGTAGAAAATGGAATACTACATACATGTTGACATTTCCTTAGGGCAGTACTTGGACAAATAGTGACCTTCAAAGATAAGGCCTCTTGTGATGTGGGAGGAAGTGTCAGAGAATCTAGCATCTTGAAGCAGTTTGCATGGAAAAGGACAGTTCATATGTCACAGTTATTAGTAGCTCATAAACAAGAAGCAGCCCCTCCCATTGAACCTAGAATCCCTCCTGCACAAGAGGCCACAGAGGGTATTTGCAGCATCTTGTTGGCTCATCTTTCACAAGGGTTATAAAGAAAGTTCAGATGGAGACACTGGGTCACAAGGACATACAATTCTTTTTCTTCCTTTCCTTATTGCTATCATTTTGGTACTTTTTCGAGTGTCCTAGAATTTGCTACTCATCTTTGGAATGTGATTGTCATTTGCCTCAGTAGAAATATTTGTACAACAGCAGAGACACACAAATAATGTAGGGTTTGAAAAAAAAATAATGCTGTGCCCGGGTAGTCTTCATTTATTCAATTCATTTGTTCACCTGACCTTTCCAATACAGATAAACCGCAATCCAATCCCAGTGGCAGGGATCACAGTAGTGCTTTAGAAAAATTGATATTCATCTGAAAGATCCCTATTCACACCCAAGATTAGAAACTATTGAGTATCTCAACTCTAGGGGTCTTTAAAAAAGCCTCATATTTGTGTGCTAGGCATCAGCTCTGAGAAACGAGCACACCTGCACTGATTCTCCTCAGGGAAATAGATTACCAAACAGGTGCAATCAAATCATGGGACCAACGGCATGCCTTTCCTGATGTCTTCTTTCTGTTTACTCCCAAACAGGGAAGTGTTTCAGTGCATTTTCCTTCTTCAGTCACTAAAAGTCAGTGTCTGCATTGTTAGGAGCAACCATGGGCGGCGAGATGAGTGTTTAGTTTTGAATGTCAGTGTTTGGATACTGCTCAGGAGTAGAGTTGAGGAAGTCAAGAGCTGTGAGTGGTGTGTGTGTGTGTGTGTGTGTGTATGTATGTATGTATGTATGTAATAGCAGTAGTAGTAGTAATAGTAGTTTGGACAAGATGAGGAGTTTAGTCAGGGACAAGAAGCTTAATCCAACAGGTGAGAAATTAAAGAGATTCATTTATGTGAGTATGAGCTGAAGCGAAAGAAAAATAGCACTCTTGATGTTCCCACACAATCAAGGATATACAGGTAGGGACTCTGCTCTCTTAAGTTGAAGCCTCAGGTCAGAGGGAAGGCAATTGGAGAAACACTGGTTTTAATTCTACATTACACTTTTAAATTATATTATCTTCAAAATGACATTTCTCAGGTCTGCTGAGTCCACTGGCCACACTACCTACATGGTGCCATCCTAACCAACCGTGAACTGGTAGATGCAAGGAAGCTTATGACTTAAGAGCTAAGTGAGAGAGGAGAGAATTGCTGAACTAGCATGCATCAGTAAGCAAGGAAAGCCCAAATCTGATAGCATGAATTTAGTTCTAAAGGAGCATCTATGCACAAAACAGTCTCCACGATGAGAATTCTGCTAGCAGATGGGGAGTTTGGTGGACTCAATCCAACACTCTCTTTGGATCGATTCATATTTTTTCCTGTGAAACGGGGAACTAAGTTCATCATGGATGTGTCAATGAAGGAGAAGACACTGAGAATTTGAAATAAGAAGAACAAGAATGAAACAGTCATCTGGAAGTGTAGCTAACGAAGAGACGTGATGACAGCATGGTTGCCTGGTGTGCCTGTTGCTAAACTGATGTCTCTCAACTCCTTACTTGTTCATTTATGCTTGGCTTCAAGATACTGGGGTAGAGATGAGTTAACTGCATTCCTCCTTTGCTGACTGCTCCTTGCTAGCAGGCCCTAGGGTGAGACATAAACCAGAAGCCTGGACTGAGAAAAAGAGAGCTTTCTTTTGGTTTAGGGGGTCCTATTCGGGCCTCTCTCAACAGAGCCAGTCCAGCAAAGAATTTTCACCCTGGCAGCAGAGTTCTTTCTTGTTCTCTCTCTATTTCCAATCTGAGGTTTGCCCAACATTCAGAGAACCAGTCTCAAGCATCTTCTCCAGAGAAGAGCACCAAGTTGCTGCTAGTTCTCTTGAGAGAGCCGGGTAGTAGCAACATGGCAGTCCCTTGCAGACCGAGACATCAGCAGAGACGCAGTGCCTTTCTCAGAGGACTGCTGTCCCTTGGGGTTTAATCCTTGAAGCTCCTGAGCCTTCTTCATTCTCTAACCGTAGCAATGTTGCGTCCCACCTAGACTGTTTCGGTGTTGTTTCCTCACCTCTTTGCTTTTCAGTTCTTCAGTCTACAGCTAATGTTTTACATAAAACTAAAGTAGTTGGCATGCTCTTGTAAGGAACCCACGCAAACTGAGACTCTAAGAAGACCAGCAAACAGTTCTATCCATCTCTGTTTCTGTTTCCATTCTATTCTTGACAAAAGAACTAAAAACAGTCACTTTTTGTGTAGTTGTGACTGTTAAATGTTATTTGTAAATCATTCAGCAAACAACACCTCTTACAGTAAGTTCTCAATAAACCCTAACTGTCCAATTTCAAGTTACTATGTTGCTGACTTCTGGTCCAATGCTAGTCATCACTAGTCATCACAGAGCAATTGATGCTAGTCATCGCTAATCATCACAGAACAATTGATGCTAGTCATCACCAGTTTCTGTGTTTGTCACTATCTTGGAAGAAATTCTGTTTTTTTAATCTTTTTTTTCTTGAACTATAAATTTCTATTTTGTTTTGTACTTTAGCCCTTAGCACAAGCCCTAGGGCAGAAAGCAGCATTCCGTGAATTGCCTTATTCAAAGTGAAATAATCTTGCCTGGGAGATTATTCTCTTATGAATAAAACAGTGAGTCACTTTAATTCTTTTATGTTTAAGTGTAAACACAGATATCTGCATTTGGTTTCTAGCCTTAGATTCATTCACTCTGCCCTGTGTGAGATGTAAATTTTTATTTCGAGCGGCAAGATTTTGGACAGATTCTGAAACAGGGTTTAGTTCCTCAGAATTAAATTGGGATAATAGCATCTATGCCACAGGTTTGTTATAATCATTAGGTAACTAATGTGGCTGGAACATAGCATAGCCCAAGGATATGATTGCTTGTTTCTGTTTGAAATATATCCCCACTTGCGAATGTGAATGTGTGGATGGCAAGGATAGAAAGTATTGAAGATATATACTATGAAATTGAGATGTTTATGGTCTTATCTGAAGAATTAAATGATCAAATAATGAAAAAAAGTGATCGCTCCTATCATAGAACCTTAACAAAAAGGTTGTATGCAAGCAGTACTGTAGCCTATTGATTCCCCACAGTGTGTTCAGTGAACTATACACAAAAAGTTAAACAAGGAGAGTGGACTGAATGTAGAACTGTTTTGAGGAATTGATATAAGTAACCAGGAGATTGAGAAAATAGAAATAAAATATTTAAAAAGAGAGTGATGGAATTATTATACAATTTTTATTTGTATAAGAAATTTCACTCAAAGATCATATTTAGGAAATGCTTAGTGTGGAGCCTTGTAGGCTCCTAGATATTATTCTAGATAGTGGGATGAGGGTATGTGCTTTCCCTTCCGCTCACAGAATGCACAGGGAGAGTGGAGATGTGGGATGGAGAAGGTGGTGGAGCTGGAGGAAGGGCAGGGGGATGAGGGTAATGTGATACAACTGACTCCCAGTTACTATATCCTGGAGTGAAATGGAAATGGCGCTGTATACGACCATTTCCTCCTCCACCTGGAAAAGCCCCATAGAAACTCAGGTGCCAGTGTAGAGCAGACCTTAACTTGTCTTCAATCTGCCTCTGCTTCCTCATGAATATGCTTATTCAATGAACATTTCATGAGTGCCAGTTTTGCAGACAGCCCTGTGGTAAGTTTGGGTATCCAGGCAATACACTGGCAATCTGCAGTCTAGTGAGGGACAGACACTATGGTCGTTTGAATGAGATATCCCCCATACTCTTGGCTATTTGAATACTTGTTCTCCACTTGGTAGCACTGTTTGGGAGGCTTACACATGGTCTTGTTGGGGGGGCACAGGTATGAAACTGAACGATTTGGGTGTTAACTTCAGATATTTTAGCTCCCAGATTCTAGCTGCAACCTGTGCCTCCACTCTGCCATCATGGACCCTCATCCCCCTGAAACTGTAAGTCCAAGTAAATGTTTCTAAAATTTTCCTTGGACATGGTGTTTTATCACATCAATAAACATGTAACCAACACAGATAATAATAATAAATAACTGAAGATATTAAAGAGGCATTTGGGGGCAGTGACAGGAAGAATAAAATGGAGCCATGTGATGTGATAATAATTAGAAGTACGGCAGAGGAAGGCAGCTGCATAGATAGCAAGGTCATGGAAGTCCTGTTGACAAGAGAGTGACCTTTGGACTGAACCTGTACAGCAGGAAGGTCCAGTCATATAAAGAGATTGAGGAAAAGAAGCCAGCCTTCAGAGAGCTTGAGGAAAAGAGTATAAAAGCATGTATAAAAGCCAAGGTAAGAAGAGCCTCCTATCCCAGAGAAAAGACAATGAAGACAGCGCGTCTGAGCATTGTGAGCAAAGGCTGCACCAGTACAGTCATCTGAACAGACAGGTGAGAGCCAGGAGGCAAAGCCTGGCACTGAGATCTTACTGTAAGTGAAAAGCCTTTCTCTGATGGACGGAAACTACAGCAAGATCTGGCCGCCCTGCGAGTCTTTAAGGTACAGTAGTTTGGAAAAATATGTTTCCAGATAAATCCGTTAAATATGTACCAAGGCCCATAGACCTCTTGTAAAGAAATGTTTCACTAAATAGGTATTGTTTAATATTTGTAATTAAAAGAAATGTGGGAAAATAAAGCGGGGCACATGGGAACGACCCACAGGAAGTCAGAAGGAGGGTTGAAAAGCAGGATGGATGCCTGGTGACCCCGTCCTCACACCTCATAGAAATAGATCCTCATGAAAGCTTTCCAGCAATCTGTTGTCGCCAGCATTAAAACAGGATTACGGTCCAGGAAGCCCACACATGGCTTGGAGTTCTTCATTTTTGCTTTGTTTTTTTCTTTTCTGACTTGACTTTCTGTCTGGGGTCTGCAGGGGCAACCCGTTTTCTTCATGTGGTCACCAAGGAAGAACTGTGGGATCCAGTTACTGTGTATCTGACCACAAAGCCCGTATTCCATCTACATCTGCCATGGAACAAGCTTGGGCTTCTGGAGAATCTCAACATTGATTCACATGCGATACTTATTTTGACCTTGTTGTCTTTTGAAATTTTTTTTTATTTTTTTTAGAAATGGAATAGGAGTTTACTTGGGAGCCATTTTGAGTGACTCTGGGCCTGAGAAACGCAGATTTAGGTTATCTCAAGGTCCATGTTCCAACATGGAAGCAGTTTCATGAAGGCTTTATAGTTTTAAAGAACAGAGAAAGTCATAAATTGCAGCTGCCAGATGAAATGATTACCTAATTTGTTTTAGTATAATAAAAACTTGGGAGTCAGAAATTGAGATAAAGACCTGAAAAAATGCAAGGAAAGCTGAATTATTGGTTGACCATCTCTCCACATTCTCTGGAACCTCCAGTACTGGAAAATCACACAAACTCTTCCTGAGTCTCTTCCTGTCCTCTCTAGCCACCCTGCAAAGTCCTCCAAGAACTTTATGGATAATCCTGGTCAGTAAATCACTGTCTCTGTCCTAGATTCAAGGTTGCTTTAGTGACAGTCAACTGACTGTATGGACAAGTCTTCTGCAACAATAATCAAAGCAAGTTTAAAATACATTGATGGTGTGGTGGTATGAATAGGAATGACCCCCACAGACTCACGTGTTTGAACATTTGGCCTATAGGAAGTGGCATTATTGGGAGGTGTGACTTTACTGGAGTACATGTGGCGTTGTATGAGGAAGTGTCACTGTGGAGGAAGGCTTTGATGTCTCATATGCTCAAACTACACCCAGGGTGGAACACAGTTACCTCTGCTGCCAGTGAATCAAGATGTAGGACTCTTAGCTCCCTCTCCAGCATCATGCCTGACTGCCTGCTGCCATTTTTCTCACTATGATGATAATGGACTAAACCTCTGAAAATGTAAGCCAGTGCCAATTAAAGATTTTCCTTTATAAGAGTCTCTGTGGTCATCATGTCTCTTCACAGCAACACAGACCCTAACTAAGACAGGTGGGTATATCCGAGAGGTGATTGCAGAGAGGTGGGGAAGCTTTCCCATGGTGCTATCTGAACTTTTGTGTTGGTGGAAGTTAGTTGTCTGCTAAGTTAATAGATTCCAAAAGGTGCTCAATCTGTCAGTCACAGGATATTGGTTCTGACACAGGCAAGGAATGGCTGGTCTAGGGGCTAGAACTAGCCCAAGATAAGGCAATTAGCTTCTGGACCCACAACATTCCAAGATCTCAACAGCACTGAAGAAATTCCCATCAGTCAACCTGTCTCTGCAGACACATCTTCTTTTCAGTTTTGTTCATAGTGACCCCTGTTTGATAAACGTCACATAGTATGTGACATGCAGGGAACCCATATTACTCATATAATTATTATATTATTATATTAATATCATGATGTCCTTCATAGACTGGAAGGCTCATTGCCAGGATTTGATGCAGATGAGGTTTAGTAGCAGAAGCTACATAACAGATTGGACTGAAGCTAGATTTCTCTTTGCAGGTCATCGTCTGTTTGTCACGTCACTCTCCGTCTGTCAGGTCACTCTCCTCTCACCTCTAATGCACTGAGTTGCCTCATTTTCATCAGCTGGCAATGTTCATTCCCAGCTGGGTGCCTTTTATCATTTCCTCTCCCCAGAATACACTCTCACCTCTTCCTTGCCTTTTTTGACTTAAAATCTCCACTAACTTTTAAAGGCCCTGCTAAAGATCAACTATTTCTGTATCTTCTCTGGATTCTGGCCTCTTCCTTCTGTAACATTTTATAGGTACTTTATCAAATTTATTATTTTGACTCTTTCAACTAGAGTTTGAGTTCTTCAAAAGCAATGATATCTTTTTTTACTTTGTCAACTAGATTGGTATTTCTAACAAATCAGTGATTTTTCTCCTACTCATTTTTTTCCTCCTGGGCTCCAAATTATCCTTGAAGGGTTTTCTGAATGACAAATTATACAATATGTCAACTCTTAAAGTATAGACTGGATTTATTAATCTTTGATTAAACTCTGTGGAGAATGGTGTAGCTGGAGCATGTGGGAACAGTTGACAGGAAGTACAACAGGATAGGCACCAACATAACCAGTTCTGTCATGACAAATTCTTCCTCTGCAAAAGTATATTGGAAATAAGAATCTACATCTTCAAAACATACATTTGACTGCTTGTTTGGCTGAAGACAATTTTCTATTCATCGGTCTGACTGAGAGCAGCTGCTTCCTGAGAACTTCCTGTGACACTATTCGATCTCAGTATTTGGAAGAAAATTTCAGTAGAAATAAGGGAGAAAATATAAATTCATGGGAGAGGAGAAGTGATCATGACAGCTGTAACCAGAACTGCGCCTGCAAAGTCAGGGTAATTGCGGTGTGAAGCTTGGGGTCAGGGCTGAACTTTTACCCTGCATTAAATAAAATAGTTTAAGTTTGTAGTACAGCATTTCGGTAGGATGCTCTTGCTCCCCTTACCGTAGGAGCATGGACACAATCAGACTTCTCCAAATGCCATTTGCCTGGGCTGGAGTCATGTAATAAAATAAAGAAAGCAATTACAAAGTGTGTTTCCTGGCTTAAAATATAATCCTAGTTAACCTGTGGGGGCAATAGCCTCTGCGCTAATGTTTATTCCATAATGCTGAACATCTTTGACCTTTGAACAAATTTTAAGAAGGCAAGAGGTCAAGGGCTAAGTGATTTTAGAAGGTGCAGTTGCCTTAAAAATCCTGCCAACTTTTTTTCTTTCTTTTTTTTTGCAAAGAAGGAACCTGGCATGAATTCTAAGAGCAGTATTAGTGGGGTGGCTAAGCCATAAGCTCCAAATTGTGTTGAAGCCTCTTAAAGTGAGAGTTTGGCAGGGGGTGTTTATTCAAATTAGTTTTTTCCTTATTTAGAAGGAAGTGTCTCTTATTTTCTAGTTTATCAATCCAGCTGACATAAATGAGACGAGGCAGAAGAAAACAACAGCCTGACTGATGTGCCTTCCGTACCTCAAGTGACTCCTCAGGAGAAATGAGTACCCCAGATAGGAGGACTTGAGTATTTAATAGTAAACTGATTACAATCCAAACAATGTGGTCTAGCCACAAACCCCCAGATTTCCTAGGAGCTGAGACTGAGATGGTGAACACAGTCTTTTTGGCTGTACAGTTCTCAGTCCTGTCTGACTAGCTTCAGGCTTTTTGCTCCACCGAGGGTAGAAGAGGCTGCTCCTTGTCTCTGTTTGTGTTCCCATAGTGCTGTGCCACCTCAGCATTCAGTAACTACTGAATAATCTATATGTCAGTAATAGCGTGAGCTTGGCATACTTATTCAATAACCTTGGACAAGGGACATGAGATACTGAGCTAGCTGCTGGAGGGAAAGAATGGCATCCAACCTTCTTTCATCATAAATGACAATCTAAACAACAAAATATTAATAATACAAAAGCAATAATATCCAAAAGCCCAACCAGTAAGGTGGGCTTGACAAATAGATTTCTCATTCAGCTCTCAGTAAGACATGATGTATGTATAATGACTTCCATGTGAAAGATGGGAAACAGAGATTATGCCTTACCCAAAGCTAATACATAATGAAAGTAGGATTCGAGCCTAGTTGAGTTTTATTCTACAACATGGGCTCTAGCACTGTCTTATGCTCCTCCTTAGCCCATCTCACATATGGCTGCATGAATAGCAGGCAGGTTTTGTGGAAGGACAGGCAAGCTTTGAACGCCATACTTTGAGGCACAGGAGTGAAATTCCTCAGTGGTGTGAAACTACAGGATAATGGCATGGAGGCTGCTGGGAACACAGTGGAAATAAAGTAATATCAGATGTTTCCCCCCCCACATGTCTCCTAACCCAACTGCCCCCAAGAAATCCTGAATTGTGCCTCATTGGAGAAATTGAATTATTCACATCCCATTCACATAATGGTAATGATGATGGCCACGTAGCTTTAGGAGAAAACCTCCCAGCTGTTGAAGAATGCAACATTATCAAGGTTCATTAGCTATAGAAATGAAACTGCAACCACTACATGCTATATTCTGTAACCATTAAACATCCTAAAAAGTACCTTTCAGTTTTTGAATATGCCTCAACATCTTCTGCGTAATAAATAAGACATTCAAATTTTGTATAGCTCATTATTGAACTAGAAACTGAAATGTCTTTGTTTGACAAAGTCAACCTCATATATATTCTTTTTAAATTATGAAGGAAAAATAAATGGAGTGGAGAAGATTCAGCCCTCATACTCTACTTTCAATCACACTGGGGATGAGATATAGTCCATTGATTCTATTATATACATAAGGCTTTTGACATTAGATAGAAATGGGAAGGATTGAGAGTCGCACAGACATCCAGTAGAACTAGAATTTAGATTCCAAAAATACAGATTTGAAACTTTTACTTCAATTAAGTTGGAGATCATTTCAATATCGCAGAAACATGATTTGACAAAATTGACACCTTTTCATGAAGAAGAATATTCAGCAAACTAAAATTCTAGGAAAATTCCTCAAAATGATGAATATCATGTGTGTAAAATGTAAGTTACCTTTTGGGATAAAGGTGGAAGACTGAATGCTTTCCCTCTAAGACTTGGAATAATACAAGAAAACCTAATTTTGTTATTCATTAAGCATATTACTGTGTACTGTTGCTCAAACAAGAGAAAAGATTTGTAAGGCATACATTTGATAAGGAATATTTATACAGAATCTATAAAGAGTTCTTAAAATTTAATAATAAAAACCCGTGTGTACGAGTAGCACAAATTAGACTCAGGCCCTGTGTCACTCTCTCTTCCTGCTGCCTGTGGATCTGGATGCAGAACTCTCAGCTCTTTTCCCCCACCAGTGGTTGCCTGTGCACTGCCCTTCTCCATATTATGATGATAATGGACTAGACCTCTGAACCCGTAAGCCAACTCCAATTAAGTATTTTCCTTTATAAGACTTGGCATGGTCATGGTGTCTCTTTGCAACCATAGTAACCCTAACTCAGACAGAGAGTAAAGATTCACATTTGATTTATGGTCTCAAGCCAAGGCAGGCTGGCTCTGTTGCTGCCCACCTATGACAAAATAGGAGGAAGGCATGACAGCATAATCATTCATCCCATGGCATCAAGGATTCAGGAAAGGGCTGGAGATCAACCATAACCTACAGAGATGAATCCCCTGTGACTTGCTTCCTTCATTTTCCCAAAACAATGCCACCAGCACAAAGCTTTAGTGCATGAGCATACGGGGGACAACTCATGTTAAAATCATAACACAACCTATATACTCAGCAATTAATGAATGAAGGCATCAAACTCTGGAATATTACTCCTCAACAGAAAGAATAAAAGCTGGCATATGCAGAGATGAGGCTTGAAAATAAAAATAACCATAAGTGAAAGGATCTAGTCACGGAGAACACAGAGCATGATTCCAACTTAAGCTGAAGGTCAAGAAGAGGCAATTCTCTGGAAACGGCACCTTAGTGTTTCTTACAGCGGAGGAGGGAAAGCTGTGGGGAGCAAATGGGAAGTGAGTATTAAGGTGTTTTAGGTCTTTCTTGAGATAATTAAAATTTGAGAAAAAAATTAAACTATGGTAGATTTTATAGCTAAAACAAATGGTAGGTTTAAAATTGATAATAGGATTTAACCCCAAAAGGTTCAGAACACTGGAGAAGTTTCGTGACTAGGTGTCAGATGGTCAGGCGGATCATATTAGAGGAAGGGCAGGTTTCCGACTAGCATAACTAAATCTGTCCCAGGAACATGTGCAAGTATTATTGCTCTTACTCCTAGTCAGCTTCTCAGTTTTATGGGTAGCTGCTCTCTCTCTCTCTCTCTCTCTCTCT
>LOEQ01004735.1:69518-86906 GCA_001685075.1 Bramus lutescens | reverse complement strand
CTCTCTCTCTCTCTCTCTCTCTCTCTCTCACACACACACACACACACACACCATGACTTTTCCATATGTAGGGATGTTTGATTAGCACCTTACAAAGCTTTTTCTATTTTCCCTCTTGTTTCTCCCACTTTGAAATTGGGTGCAGCTATGTGTTATGCAGAATTTCTAGAAAGGGTTCTTTGCATGAGGATGCTTATCACCATTCCGCTGCTAGAAAGGTGTGGGTGGTCCAAGGGAAGCAAACCTCAGCATGTTTCCGCCCTCATTAAAGGTTGGCTGCAGTCGCTGAATGATTCAAAACCACCCAAGGGGCCAAGATCTGGGTTTGACCTTGTACGTCCCATGTTAAAATGATTATTGTGAGATCAGGAGCAGAATACAGGATGCATGGGGAGGTGAGAGGAGAAAACGTTCACTGAGTAAAGGTTTTATTAATCCTCGGCTCACCATATGGGAGAAAATGCGAAGAAGGCATATGACAGCTTAATGGAATGTGCTGAAATATGGACCGTTCCCCATCTTTGTAGGGCCTCCTAAGTGCAAAATGTCCATATGTGCTGGAAGTGCTTCTGGTGACGGCGTTTACATTTGTCAAAAGGCCCCTGCTCACTGTTATGGACCAATGGCAAATAGATGCCCAGTCATTTCTCGTTGCCCTTAGTCTACTATTGCTTGTTGACAGACAACTGAAGAAATACAAATGGTTCGTACATCCCAGGCCACTCTCCTCCGAAACACAGAGCTGCTCAACAGAGAACAGTTCACCTGGGTACTGGGGACAGACTGCCTGGGTAGGAACCCAAGCCCAGTGTCTTTCTGGATGTCTGATATCAGCTACTAAATTTTTCTAAGGCTGAATGTTTACCTCTGTCAAACAGGGGTCATCTAATCGCCCTGCTCCTACAATTGTCCCATTGATGTATGGACAGCGCTGCTGAGAAGCCCTGGATTCTTATTAGTATATACACCCGTATTTAAAACCCTTCCCGTGACTTCTCAGTGTCCTAGTACAGTCTTAAATTAAGAGTAGAGTTGACAATGCCTGCCTCATAATCCGCCTTCCTGCCTCATTTGGGAACTATCTCCCTTCCTTCTGTTTTCACCCCAGTGACTTTCTCATTCATTAGAACATCCCATCAAGAACTTTGCACCTACTATTTCTCTGCCAGTAAATGTTTTACTTTTTCCTTACAGAACAAGTCCTGAAATGCAGTTTAAGTCTTGGGCTAAATGACATATGGTCAGGTCTGGCTTCCATCTCTTGTACTGTGTCCTCATGATATCCTGAACCTCTGTGTAGCTTTCTTCACATGATTAAACATCTGTTTATGCTTCTTAAAGATATCTGATTGTACTGATGATACTTAATAACATTGTAGAAGCATTGGCAGAATAAGTAGATGAATGAATGAATAAATGAATTAATATAAAACTATCTTGCTGTTATTAAGAATCTGCGGTACAAAATAAAAAGTATACGTCTCAGTTTATCAATGTGGGGCTGATATCACATATCTTTGGGGGCTACAAGAAGGTGTTATTAGAATGTATTATCATAGGTTCCAATACTTGCTTTAAAAACCCACCTAGCAAGATTTCATAGTCCTCCAAGATAGAGCCAATAACTTAAACATACCAATTTTAGCAAAAAGTCTATATAAATAAATTTCAAAAGCAAAGGGGTGCCTATGCTGTATTGGACACCACTCTCTGGCCTGGTGAACCCCAAATATTGACTAGTGTAACTATGTACAACGTACAAATGAACCACCCCAAGGGCTGACACATAAGGCCGCTGTTACAAAGAATTATCTGATGATTATGTCCAGGGTTATGAACACAGCATCTGACCTATCTGTTCCACACTACAGATAGGCTGTTTTGCCCTCCACTGGATGTCATCTGTCACGTTGGTTTGCTCTTTTGCCCTGCCACTGCCAAAGTGCTTTCTGCTCAGAATCAGTCTGAGTCTAGTTATAACACATGTCACTGTGTCCAGGTGTCCCTGTGTCAGGGTGTCTCCTCAGATGCCATGTGCAGCTTCAGGTTGGGTGTGTGTTCCTTCTATATCAGTGTTTCAGTACATGCTACCTGCTCTTGGCTTCTTACAAGCCATGGCTTAAATGTCTTCATGTAAAGCTACCTAGAATCTTAGCTTTATCCTGTCTTTTATTTAATACACAACTTAGCATGCATTTAGTTGCTCTATGAACAACACAGAGAGGGAACTAAGGACATAGACTTTGGAGCAGAAAGGATCTGGGTTTGATTATACCTTTGCCAAAAATCTGTGGTGTTGATAATGCTGAGCAGTTTCTGCAGCTTTTAGAAGAGTAGCTAACAGGCTGTCAATCTTTTAATAAAACAATGAATGCATAGTGATCAACATAGTGACTATTCCAGCCACTGTTAATAAATGTTACATTATTGCTACTATTAGTATGGTTATTACTATGATTACTAATGTTGTTACTTTAATATTAGGGTAAGCAGAGATGATTGAATGTCGCCAATGCATGTGATTTATGGTAGGTGTCCAGACACATGTCTGACATTTTGCAATTACTGATAATACCTAAGTAGGCTGTTTGGTACTCTCATCTGGGAAGCTTTTGAACATTTGAGAATCCTCATGCTGATGCCACTGCTGGGATTCAAATGATGTTGAGGGAAGAAGGAAAGATGAAAAGTGGGGCAGATAAAAGACCTGCAAATTGAAAGTTATACTTGAGAATCACATGAAAGTCCTTGCCATCTGTTTTGCAAATTAGTTTCCTTTGCAAGATTCCAGAATGTTCAGCTTTGCTAACTAGCAAGCCAGAAGGAGGCAAGAGGTTAGTGAGTTTCTTATGTATGCTGCATGTTCGTAATAACTATTCCATTATATATATATATGAATATATATGTCTCAAGACATGTGTAATTTATGATATAAAAGAGCCTAGCATCCTTTGTTGGGGTTAATCTTCAAAATTACTCTTAGCACTAGACAACTTCACCCCCGAGCTCTTTGGGGAGGCAGAGAACAGCACAGAGATCAAGTCTTCTCTGCAGGCGGCAGTTTTCCCTGCTGCCATGCTTGCCCATTGGATAGAGGTTGTTATCTACAGCAATGAGAAAGTCAACGGAGGTTTTTGATTCATCACCAGATGAGTCAACAGTGAAGGTAGCTTATGTAGAATTTCAGGGAGAGATGTCACATGTGTGTCTTTCATTTGGGGGTGGATCCTTGTAGGCTTTAATCCTCTCAGTGAGGCATCATTGTGATGATGAAGTGATTGTCTCAAGTCTTCGGTTCCAGACTGTCTTAAGTGTTGAGCTCCAGGAAGGTTGCACATCCCTATCAACCTATGAGGTTTTCTTTCTTGCCTTCTTTGGACTTGGAAGCCACCACCATAGTAATTTTTACTCAGTCTTGAATGCAACGTCTACCTGAGGAAAATTTCTGTGGATCTTTAGGTTTGATAGTGTTCGCCGTGGTCTTTTAAAGTGCTGAATTTGCAGCGGCAAACGTCTGACAGAGCGCAATAATTACATACTCATGTGTGAATATGCCTATCAATATTTGTGTTTACACAGGCATCCATACACGCATCCATGTCAGTTTGTATATTTTATTATCCTAATACATAATTCATAGTCTTTATAAAGTTATTTTATAAATTTTATAATTGATAATTATGCTTACCAGATCAGTGACAGATAGAGTCATTGATTCCCTCCTATGCCACACCACCCAAAGGTAGAATTTGTGTTTTTACATAAATGTATTGCATAGTAATATATATATATTATATGTAGTATATAGCAATATATGTATATATCATCTGTCTGTCTGTCTATCTTTTAGCTTGATTATAGTCTCGATACTTCACATCATAGGTAAGGAGATGCAGGTTTACACTTAACTCCATTCTTCAGGTGCTCTCTCTAGGACCCTGACTGCGCTACAGGCTGGGGAGAAATGCAGCTTTTCCAGCTCTCTGTGGGGATGAGGTGCCCTAGGCTGCACGCTGAGTTCTCTGTTTCCTTCTTCCTTCGGGCTCTCTAGCCCTTTCCAGGCCCTAAAGCTATTCATGACTTTTGGGATTAAGCTTTGTCAACCTCAGCGTTGTCGTTTTGCAGTGGGAGCTGTTGACATTTCTGTCACATTGCTTACGGCTTCTGCTGCCTTTGCTCTTTTGACATCAGGCAAAGTCAACAGTTTCGGTCCAGATGGTGCCAGTTTAATCGTTGGCACCTAATGTAGCATGATACACCAGTGTTGACCCAATATGCATTATGCGCAATTTTCTGAGATTTTCTTTTTGACAAGAGAATAAAGCATTTGGGGAAAAGACGTATTTGTAGTAATATGAAAAATCTCCACATAAGAAAGAATTATCTCTTAGCCTGGTGGAAAATACATGAATATTACTATTCTGATGCTATTGCGAGACATTAAAGGCCAGAAGTGTGCCATTGAGTGTAATGAGTTCTTTCTTATGTGCTGACAGTCGTTAAAACTCTGAGTCCATTTTTATGTTCCCTGAATCCCCGAGTGGTCTGGCATCTGGGGATCTCTGCAGCATCATCAGCCAGAAGCTGTACTCCGGGTGCCAAAGAAGAGAAAATTCAACAGGGGTTCAGAAAAGGAAGGACCAACACTTTCCATATGGCAGTTTCCCAAATGCAGGAAGTCCTGTCAGTGGATGAGGACTACCTACGCCTCCTAGGCTTCTTCAAGGTTCTTCCTTGGTTTCTTTTATGCTCTCTTCACCAGAGAGTCTTTGTCCTAATGGCTGCAAGACAGCTACTGTGGGTCCAGAAAGGGATAGGCTTATTGTCTGAAAACATGGTCCTCTTTTTAAATTACGGACAAATTCACTCCATGGGGAAATCTTAGCTTCTCTCATTGGATATCCTGTCCACAAGAGACAGCTACCATTTCAAACTAAATCAAAATACTCATCAGGAGCAAATTAGGGCAGATTGGGAAGCAACCACAGTCTGTCTCAATGGCTGAGTCTTTCACCAAGCCTTCTTGTTCCTTGTACCCCAGCCACATGGGCTTCTTTCAGTGTAGCGAGTTCTTGTCTCCCCTTGGCGTCCCCACATTCACCACAATTTGGCTCAGAGCTGGAGCTGCAACTTCCTGGTCCATTGCTTGTCTCAATACTGGCAAAAAGCCCCCCACCCCAGCAGCTGACTTCTCCATAGCTAATCTTATACCGTGTAAAGTGCCACCCCTGCCGCCTCCCAGCGCTTATCACAGGATACGTTCTGCTCTTTATTTTTTTTTAATTTTCTGTTGTTCACCACCGTGTTTCTGGCATCAGTCTTGTCACACCAGACAAATGTAAAGTCAGGAAATGAATGCTCAACTCTGTTTGATATGTTCAGTGGCTCTCTGGAATACAGGTAGTCAGTCACTTGTGCGCTATCAGTGGATGGCTGGATGTATCAGAGAAAGAATTCAGAACTATGTCTGCTTGGTTCCTTTCAAACACTCTGGTTCTTAACAGAAGGTGGTTGGTTGGGTAGTCCACGTAAGTCTCTCTCTATTTTAGGGCATGGAAGCCATACTCTATTCTAGGCTAATTTATTTGCCATTTCCACAGCAGCCCAAGTGACTGAAATTAGCACTACTTTATCATACAAAAATAGTTTTTACATCTGGTTCATTCAAGAAGTCTGGAATCTAGAGTGTTTGTTGTCCCTGCGAATTGGCTCCATCTTTGATGGTCATCACGTGGGAATGACCAGTTTGTACTGTATTTATTAACAAAGTTGGGGTTTTTTTTTGGCTCAGACATAAGAGTTTTTTTTTTTCTGTTGAGGGATAATCCCTTCCCAATTCACATTAGTTATTTCCATGAATTTTTCTAAACTTTAAAAATAAATGTTTTTACTTGATGTTATTTAATTGGATTTTTTGTCAGACTATTGACAGTTAAAAACAACTTGACCATAATGTAGGGATCAGGGATAAGATCTCGTGTGAAACATAGAGACCGTAGTTGGGAATACTGTGCTATGTCCTTGATCATACGTGTTCATACCTCCTCCCCACTTTCTGCCTGTATGAGGTGTCAACTTTGTTTACTACCTCAGCTGTGGTAATCATTCCGTGCCTATACCCATCAAAGCATCACATTATCCCACAGACATATTTTTATTTCTTGTTAAGTATACCCTGATAACGCTGAGAATAAAAAGAAATGGATCATTCTCATTAGTTGACTGCCCGTTCCCCTCAGCAATTCAAAAATCTCTCCCTCTTGCACAGTTGGATTTTTTTTCTGTCTCATTTGGAGAGTTCTGAATGTCACCCTGTTCCCACTCTGGAAAATTCATGGTGCCTCTGGATTACTTCTGTTGCTGTTATGATTATTGCTGTATGCTTGTTGGTTTGTCTATCAACCATGCCTTTGGCCTGGATTACCCCCAGAACGTAGATCTTTAAAACTTTTTTCCCACTTGATTCCGTTTCTTTATTCTCTTTGTTTATGTTGGAAGTAACATCTCTAGTACAAAATGTTTTATATCCAACAGCTTTGTAAGAAACTTATTTCTGTATTCTTTTCCAGAATTTTCTCACAAATTTGCTGTTCATTCAACAATTGCTTACTGCAATTTGTCATTCTACGAACAAAGATACAGTAGTGATAAAAACAGGGAGAACAAAATGTGATGTGACACCTTAGAATTAACCTAGGTACTGGGGGAACCCGGAGAAAGATAAGGACAGGCCAAGATATGAGCTGAAGGCAAAACACCTCTGAGATGATGTCACAGAGACGAGAGCTCAGAACAGTGGTTCTCAGCCTGCGGATCCTGACCCCTCTGGCCAACCTCTATATCCAAAAATATATACATTGTGATTCCTAACAGGATCAAAATCACAGTCATGAATTAGTAGCAAAAATAATTTTGTGGTTGGAGGTGGTCACCGCAACATGAGGAACTGTGTTGGAGAGTTACAGCGTTGGGAAGGCTGAGAGCCGCTGGCTTAAGATGCACATTGTGCCGATGACAAACAAGTACAAAGTCATTGGTGTAGGATTACAGCTTTTTTTTTCCCTCGGTAAAAGAACAGAGACAAGAGGAACCTGAATGGATAAAGTGAGAGGGATAGCATTAGGAGAATTCAGAGAGAGAATGGTGTCAGGTGATGTTGGTCTTTTGGTTCTGTGGTAATGATGTTGACTTGCACCTTGCATTAGGTGGGAAGCTCGGAAAAAGGTTTGCTCAACAAAGTGGAGTAATCAAATTAGGTTTCAAACACAACAACCTGGCTGATGTTTTAAGACTAGATTACAAGGTAACCACAGACAGAGGAGAGCAAAGAGGGCCTGTTATCCCAGTTGAGTGGTGGTGGTAATAGAAGCAAAATGATCTCAGTTCAGTTTATGAGAGGTGGGGAATCTGTATATACTGTGGAGCTAAAGGGGGATTTCTTGACCAGGTGTGGGGTGCTGACAAAAGAAATAAATCTATAAAACTACAGGTTTTAAAGAGTCTAAATCCATGAAAAGTTGATGTTGCCTCTGACAGAATCAGAGAAGATAATAGGTGAAGAAGCTGGGGTAATCTGGATCCTGCTTGGAGCTGGGTGGGGTTCTGAGGTATTATTGGGCATTTAAATGGAAATATGAACTAGGGATTGGGCATATGTGTCTATTGTTTGACAGAACCATAGGGTTTCACCCACATAATAAGGAGAGAAACATACTGATGGCACTTTGAAGCAGGCTTTTTTATCATCACCTTTTGATTATAAACTATATCAATATATTAAAAATTATAGTGTATAAAGTTTGATGAAAACAGGGGGGCATAGATGTGATTGTAATACTGTTTTCCCACTCAAAAACAACATAATCTCCCATCTATCCAATTCTTTTTAGTGCCTCAATCTGCTTTTTATATTTTATTCACATAGCTTGTTTACCATTTTTGTTAGATCCGTTCCTAGACACTTCATCATTTCCTCGCAAAATAAGGACACCATCTGAATCAGTGGTTGGCAAACTGTTTCATCAGGAACCAGACAGTAACTTTCTCTCTCTCCCTCTGTGTCCAACCACATTGATAGCAAGACTCTACTTGGATATTGAAAAGCTTCTTTTTCTGTGTATAGGTGGTCTCTCTCTCTCTCTCTCTCTCTCTCTGTGTGTGTGTGTGCATGCACCACATGCATGCTTGATTGCCTAGTACCTGCAGACACCAGAACACATCAGATCCTCTGAGACTGGAATTACAGTTAGTTGTGAGCTGCCACGCGACTGCCAGGCTCCTGTGGAAGAGCAGCCAATACTCTTAACCGCTGAACCATCTCTCCAGATCCTAAACAATTCTTTAAGATGAGGCTCTTATATTATCATTCGTCATTGCTTGTCAGTCTATATAAAGAAAACCCTTGCTTACCTTTAGTTGCTGATATACAGGAAATCTCATGGCTTATTATTAGTGCCATATTGAGTATTACTTAATTTTTAAATTAATAAATTAAGTTGATATTTTAATTTATTTTTGAGTTGATTATTTTTAATCATTAGACACAATTATATCATCTTAAAACAATGATAACTTTGTCCTTTATTTATAATTGAAATCTATCATTCTTTCTCTCATTTAATGATGAGAATCAGCATCTTCAAAACTCTGCTGAGATCTTGTGAGTTGAAGGGTAAAAGCTTTTACTGCTAAATCTGATGGCCTGAATCTGATCCTTGGAACTCACAGGGTAGAAAGAGAAACAAGAGCCTCAAACTGTCTTCAGACATATATATGCGCCTGTGGCATGCAGGCTTCTTACTCACAAAACAAGTAAAGAAATTGAATATAAAAGATAAATGCTAATTTGAAAACTCTGTTGAATGATTGCACTGTCATGTTGCTGACATAAAAAAGATTTACTTTAGAGTTTTGACATTAATCCAATGTCAAATTTGACACTAATACTGAGGTTTGGATGAAAACATAAACATATTTTTTAGAGTTATCTTTTATAAACTTTGTTTCTCTTTTATCAATAATTTTTATTTTCAGAAATAAATACACAAATTGTATAAGGTTTCTCTCTAAATTTTTATTGTGATCTCTACTTTTCTTCACTTTAGTCTCCAAAAATATAAATATAATGGTTATATAAATTGTGAACTGTAGCGTGCAGGATGCATGTTTCAGAGGTGAGGCAGCTTGGTTGAGGGATGCTGGTAGGGACAGAAATCTCTCTTCCCTCTCTCTTCTAATGACTTTGCTGGTGTCATTCCCCAGAACAGTGTTTTTTCTTTGTCAGGCACCAGACTCACATGGGCTTGTTACAACATACAGGTCTTAGTTTCTGTTCCAGACCTTACAGTTAGCACCAAGAGTTGGTATTTCTAACCAATTCCTAAGTCAGGCTAAACCTGCTGCTCTGGGATCATAGTGTGAGAACCAGGGGCCCAGAGGAAGAATCTCTTATTCTGATCTGTACAAAGAAGCTAAATAGGAAGGTGAACTCAAAGAAAAACACGCAGTTATCCTCCTAGATATTGGAAGTAGACAAGATTTCCAGGCAAAAATTAGGAGCTTGGGGGTGGGGNATGGGGAGAGAGAAAAAAAAGAAAAAATTCAGACGTAGAAAAATCTATGAGGAGTTGTATTTTGTAGCTTATGGAGGATTTTGTTTTCTCCTTTGGTTGATAAGTAAACCATCAAAAAGATTGTCCTCAAGGTATATAAGATACATTGTATTAAAACAATGACATATGGAAACATTAACCTACTCAGAATGTTTTTATGTTCTTGAATGCAGTCTTAAATACCTCTGCTATCCTAAGATGCTTCTGTGTAGACATTCTCCTCTTAGTCTCTCCTCTCTGATGTAAATTGCCTTTCTTTATTTTCCTGGATTACTGGCAGAGCATAAAGATGAGAAATAGGTTGCCTAAAGACAATCATTTGTAACCATCTTCGGCAGAAATTCAATAATGACCTAAGACATATAGGTAGTCCAAGTTCTCAGTGAAGAAAGGTCTCCCAGGAAGGTATGATAAAAAGTAAACTTTAAAAATTATAAAGACTGTAACTTTCATTTGACTCAGCATCTATAATAATAGAAATATTGGAAATCATTATAATTATAATTAGCAGTGCTCAATCAAGAGCCAAGCCTTGTATACATAATATGAAGTAGAGAGGAGGAGGGGAGAAGGGGTAGGAGAAATATTAGCATTAATGGAGGTAGGGCAAGTTATCCGTAAACCTACTGCTTTGTAAGCCATATATATATATACAAATGCAATATATATTACTGTTAAAGAGTTTTATGAGAATTGCTCTAGACAGGGGATAATGTTCCTTTAAGGAACCATAGTTTTGGAAATTAAAAGAAGCCATAGCTTTTGAAAATAAAAAGCCTAATGCTAATTGAAGAATAGCTATTTTTGAAGTATTTCTTTGTTAGTGGAGGTATCCAGGAGATACAACAATAGAGGTTATTGCCATTTTTCTTGAATACCCACCAGAATTTGATAAGTCCTATTAATCAAGTGCCAAAGATACCACCGCCTTCGGTAATAGCACAGGAAGAAATCAATTTGGTGCTGACCAGGATGGCTCCCCCATGCTTTCTAGTTTTCATAGTGTTATCAGGTTTTACATAGGTTTCTGGGGCATGGAGTTGTCAGCAGTCTTACCCAGCTGTGAGCTGCAATAATGATTGGCACTGCAAGATGAGCTAGGAAATGCAATAGTGGCTCTAATATATTGGGGGTAACCAACCCCTTTCTTATTGTATTTAATCTGACCAAGAACCCATAGTTGGGATGCTCACGGACCAAATGGATGAATTTGTTATTATTATGCTAAATGGACATACTATTAAATTGTCTTCTATATTCATATCTTTATACCCAAAGATTAATGCAGCTTTCTGACCTTATCAGAGAAGTTTATTTGCTCAGTGGACAGTGGTTAACACAGATACGTGTTATTGGTCAAAAGAATAGAAAGTAAGCTCAATCACAAATGGGACATCAACGTCGCCCTCCATAAAGTCTTAGATATCATTTTGGAAGAAGCTGACAGTGAAGGTGAGATTATAAGAACCATAATTTGGGAAGGACCGGAATGAAAGTTACTTCTAAATATGACAGAGCTATTGCACTCAAAATCACAGTACCCATGAATGTCTTCACATGATCTGATTAAGATTAAGCCAATCAGCATTCTAGCATGGACTTGGAGTGGTTTATGACCTTCCAGCCCTGACTGAAGAGCTTTGGACAGTTAATAGGTTCTGGGGTAAAGATATTTCATTTTTTAAGGATGTGGCACTGGTAATTGACCATATTCCAGTGGATGACCCAATTCCCAGGAGTATAGGGACCATACAAATTTGTCTCAATGGTTTATTTCTTTTAAAAATGATACAAAGTTGGGAATGAGTAGGGATATAGGAATAAACCTGGAAGAGTTGGCGGAGGACTTGGGATCACTATGATAAAAGTACATTGCATGAAATTCTCAATGAATAATTAAAATACATTGAAAAATGTGAATCAGAGAAGTAGGTTGGAGCAGGGTATGTATCCATAAATATATCCTAGACGTTTTTTATTACAAGTGCAGTATAAAATGACAACTTGGTCACTATAAAGTATGAACTGTTTGAATTCATTTATTGTACTTCAGAATATGATCTCCTCCAAAAGGCGAATGAGTTCTGAGCAGCAATCAGCCAATTTTCGTACATATTTGGTGCTTTGATTGCTCCAACATGATGTGAAAGAACAAACTAAGGTCAAGTACCTTTCATATCCCCAGAAGACCTACTGTGCATCCGTTCCTTTCAAGCACGGTCTCTAACACTGGAAACGGTAGTGCGCGATGAAGAACATTTCTCATCTGGAGACCCTTTGGCCTTGCATTAATACTTGGTGATGTCTCAAAATAATTTCAGTTTTCATAGCCAAGGGTTATAGGTTATAGGTATGCCACTGACATCTAAGGCTTAAAAGCCAAGAATACTAAATCAGAACAGAATCTCACAACAAAGAATTATCTGCAACTAAATGTTAAGGATACCCTGAGGGAGAGTAAGTCCTTGGTGTAAACCTCAATACACAGAGGTGAAAGCAAAGCTCAGAGTGTCGTGAGCAAGAAGTTAGTATAACAAAAGCTATATTTATTAGGCTGAGGGTCATCACAAAAGGTTCACACTCTAAATTCCTAACCGTGGTCCTAAGTCTGTCACCCCAAGGCTACTCATCTATATAACATGTCTTAGCTGAAGGTCAGGTTCAGTCTCTAACAGAAGTCTCTGATTTGAGGGTCTATTCCCTGGCCTCAGTAGCCTCAGTACCACAGGGCAGAGCTATTGCACTCAAAATCACAGTACCCGTGAATGTCAGATGTGCAGAGCTGAGGATTGCTCCTGGTCTCTGCTTACAGACTGTCTAGTGGGTGTCATGGGGTTCTAGGACTGTGTCTGGTTATCTTGAGTAAGTGATATTACTGGTTCCTGGTTATCAGGTGCAGCCTTGGCGGTCGTGGGCTTCCTGACTAAGCTATTTTTTGTATGTCTAAAGGCATATTTATTTTTGCTATGTTCATTACAAGGAGATAAATCCGAACCAGCACCAGTGATGTCTATGTGGGAATTGAATTCACTCTCTACTGACCCAGCAAATTCTGCTGTTGTAGAACAGTGCTCCAAGTTCTGATTTTCTGCAAACTTAAAAGAAAAAAAATGAAAACAAGCAATAATAATAACAACAACAACAAAGAGCCAACTTGTTGGTGTCTCTGATCTAATCCTAAAACTGTTAACATTGCCATCTGCCCTGGTCTCTGGAATACAGTTTTTGTGATAAATGTCACACATGAAAGTGTGTCTCAAAGTATGATGTCATTTTTAGAAGGAGCATTAGTCAATAAGGTGACAAGAATATGGGTGCAAAGCCAAGCACCCCAGTCTTCAAAACTAAGCTGACAGTGGGTTTCCATGTGACTTTGACCAGTTTTCTTAAACTTCCTGTGCCTCAGTTTGTGTCCATGATCTGTGTTGCCTCCTGAGGGCATGGTGATGTCTGGTCCTTGCTGCTGCTGGAAGCCATGTGGCAGTCTGTGATCTGTGCTGACGCTGGCTGCTATGGGCAGGAAAGCTTCTTTTGCAGTGGTTTTGATGACTGCAGGCTCATGACTGAGAGTGAGAGACATTGAGGGTTCCTGTGACAACCCCACCCCAAAAAAGAATAAACAAAAAGGGAAACAGTCTAGACAGGGAAGCCATTGAAGAGAGTCAATAAACATTGGATAAAGATACTGGGGTGTGGCTCTTCACACTTGATTGCTTCTGGCATTAGTTATCTTTAAGGGGCTGGCCGCCAGTTTGATGATGCTCCAGTGGGTATACGGGGCAATACAAATTGGACTTGGCGTTATTTATTTATTTATTGCTGTTTTGGTGGGAGGGCACAAGGATGGGAGGGTGGACCTGGGAGGAATGGGAAATGAATGTGATGGGGTGCATTGTATGAAATTCCCAAATAATCAATGAAAATATTATGTTGGAAAAAAAAGAACTCCTTGGGCCTTAATTTTCTCAACTGTCAAATGGAAGAAAAAATACTGTCTCTTGATAGGATGATATAGATAATGGTTGAGACTGCGCTAGAGTCTGGTATAAGCGGAATGAACTGTGGGGAATGGTTCATTAGCATTATATATGTTTATAAATATCTAATTATGAAGAATTTTTACTTTAGCTTTCCTGATACTTCAGATTGTGCATCCAGCTGATTTTCCAATCACTACCACCTCTGCCACTGTGGTTTGCTGTTCATGGGAACAATCCCTTGATAGTCAGATCCTCCCATGGGATCTACAGGACCAACGAATCCCTCCCTTGTAAGAAGGAAAACAAGTGTTGTTCCTGCCCTCACAGCTGCACAAAGACTAGGAAGACAAACTCAGAACTTAATTATCCAATAAAAGTTTTGAAAGACTATGTTTAGGCAGGCTCATAGTGCACTTATCAATACTTACAAAATGTTTTATTTGGCAGAAGACTCCCCTCAGCATTAATTATTGTAAAAGAGCCCCATGGGAGTCATCCTATATACATGTGTATTGACCCTCAGGCAGTTCCTGTAGATTTTCATTAGTAGAACTCTCCTCTTGGAAGTAGAACGAAAAAGTTCTAAATTGATTCCTTTAAAAAGGCATAGGAAGACTTTAATAAAGGAGTTTAGTTTGGGGCTGTGTTGATGCAATTGGAAGAACCCACATGGCTGCATCACCTGCTCCCCACAGAGTATTGGTTTTTCAGTGAGTAAATACAAACTCATTCCAATTAAGATATGGTTTTATTGCTTCAGTTCTGAACAGCCAGAATGACTGTGGTCTCTGTAACCATCCTAGTGCTGAATAAAAAGATAATCATGAAAATATGTCTTCAGGCAAACATTCTCATCTGAGGTAAAATGAAAGTATTCGAAGTGACTCTTGAATGCACGCATCACCGGCCGATTCTTTTAGAGGATGGAGATAAAACTGTGAATGAGACAGGGCCCTTATCTTTCGGTGAGGGAGGCAATCTGCAACTAAACAAATAAAGAAATATGATCATTCAGGTGGCAGGAACCCAGAAAAAGGATAAAGAAGCAATAGATTTCAGAGTAGCAGGGGAAGGGTGAGAGTGGCAAGGAGATGCAGGGAGAGCAGAACACAAACCCAACAAAGGTTTAGACTCACTGGGTAAATTTCCAGTTGGGAAATTCAGGTTTTTGTCACTAGTGACGGTGCCTGCTTCCAGCTTTTCCATCTTTAATAAATCTTCCAGGTTCTATCCCTGTGCCCACGGTGGCTAAGAGGACTGTGAAGTTCCAGCCATCACATCCATGCCCCAGGCAGTGAGAAAGTAAAAAAGCGTCTTGCACCTTTGGAAAGTTCCCTGGTGTTCTATTGGATATTTCCATCTTATTAGAATGAATTAAGTCACCAGATCATCCAAACCTTCAAGAGGATACAAAGTGTAGCCTTGCACTTAGGTCGTAATGTATATGGATTGATTACCTTTATTAGCTGCTGTCACCGGATCCCTGCCAGGAAGTAGCTTCATGGAGGATGGCTTTACTTTGGTTCAAAGTTGGAAAGTACAGCCCATTACAATGAGTAAAGCATGCTGTTGGGATTGGGACTCAGCAATGCTGACAGGAGCATGAGGCTGCTTGATCTCATCTAGGTGACCAGGAAGCAAAGAGAAGACAGAAAGCCTCACTGGGGCATGAAAATCGTAAAACTGGTGTCCCTCTGGGAGCCAGTTCCTCCAGTTACACATAGCCCCTAAATCTGTGGCCTCGTACAAACAGCTCACACAAACGGAGCTCAAATGAGCCAACATATGGGTGTACAGAGGCAATTTCACCTTCAGATCAGGAAAGAGTCCAGTGATTAACAGCACTTTTGTTATTTTCAAAGAGAACACGCGATCCGGAGCAGATGCTCATAGAATCTGCTGCGAGGACCACTTTAGAATGTACTGTCATGATTGCTTTTCTGTAGAGAAGGTGTTTGAGATGCATTCTGAGGGACAAGGAGGAGTAAGGATGTGAACAACTCCAGGGAAAGAGATACAGCGATGAGAGCCCCGGCTCTGGAGAGGGCATGGGATGGCTTTCTAAAGAAGGGAGGGAAGATGGATGAGTCAGATGTTGTGAGCCAGGAAGAACGTTCTTGGCATAGAGAAAAAAACTCAAAGAGCTTTTCAGGGGTAATTGTAAATTATGGAAGGTGGTAAGCAGAAATGACTTGACCAGATTTGCAAGTATGTAGCAACTCTGTAGAAAGTTGAGGATGTGATTTGGAAAGGGTATTTTCTAGCAAGGGAAACCTTCAAGGGTAAATAGTAGTGCCATCAGCATTTGTTGATGTTCGGATGCCATCACTTCTGCTACCGATTCTGGTTCCCCATCTCCCTCCTTGTACACTGCATCAGCAGAAGATACTCTGGCTCACCAAGTTTTGTCTGGACAGAAGTGGGGTGGGAGTGAGGCACAAACAGTACAGAGTGAGTTTATTGGGGGAGTTTTGCCTCTCTCCTGCTGGGAAGCATGGGTTGATTGGATTCTTGCTTTTGTAATCAATCCCCACTAAACCATTTTCCACATCTATGCTCAGTGCTGGTGGTCCCTTATCATCATTTGAGGCTAGGAATGGCAAAGGCTTGACTGCTTCTCCACAGTGGTGATGCACGACTTCCATAACTCTGTTAGAGCTTGAATCTGGATAGTATCCCACAATCCCCTGTGTAAAATTCTTGGTCTCCAGAAGAGTAATGCAGAGAACTATTGTGGGCCTAGAAGTGTGTACTGGTGGGGGATCCATAGTCAACCTTGCCCCCAAGAGGCTTGTGGGACCTTGTTCCCAGTCTCCTTTCAGCTTCCTAGGTCATGACCTGAGTGGCTTGTTTTATTACATGGTTCCCGCCATTCTTAGCAGAGATCCAAAACAAGGGGCCACTTGGCCTATGACTGGAACCTCTATGACTGTGAGCTAGAGGACCTTTTCTTTTTATGTGTTCATTGCCTTGACATTTTGGTATAGTAATATGAAACTGACTGATCCAAGCTCCCTCAGCTTTATCCCTGCCTTGGTACAGTGTTTAACTATTATTATACAGTCTCCCATGACTCACTTTGAACAAGTCAGTTGTTCACTACAGGAGCAAAAATGATACGCACTCTTTCCGAGTGCTAAGTACCGCACAACATTCAATTTAATTTCAACGCGAATATGTGTAGTAGAAATTATCACTGCCTTAACTGTAAAAATATTCATGTCTAAAATACTAATACATTTAAAACTTAGAAGTAGGGGTGGGCATCTAGGTAGTTTGGCATCTCATTCATCACCTCCGTTCTTCCAGCTACAACACAGTTTCAGTATTTGGATTCTTTTCCTTTATTTCAGTGCTCATGGTAGAGTCATTATTTTTCCTGCTCTTTTGTTTTTCATTTGCTGTACATGCTACATGTATGCTTTTGAGGGAATTCCCCATCAAGCTCTTTATGGATCGTTCGAGAAAAAGAAAGCCCAGGGAGGGGTTTTTCTCTCCCACATGGCTACATTAGCAGCAGTAGAGAAAATAGAGTTCAACCCTTGCGAATGACAGCCACTGATAATAGATACTATCAAACCAGGAATCAGAGAGTGGGCTGTAAATCAAAACAACACAATGTGCAATCAAACAGAGAGGGCATGGGAGCAATAAAGGTACTTTTCATCTATATATTTATCCACTCTCGGCAGATGGTGCTGGCTTCAGAGAATCTGAGCTCCTCCAAGTGCCAAGTCTCATTGCTGAGCAAGGTTGGATGCTGACATATTATTTCACACCCAAGCATCTAGCTGCCA
>LOEQ01004735.1:46859-59208 GCA_001685075.1 Bramus lutescens | reverse complement strand
TCTCTCTCTCTCTCTCTCTCTCTCTCTCTCTCTCTCTCTCTCTCTCTCCAAACTGGAGATAAAATGTGACCAGCTGCCTTAATCCCCTGCCACTAGGGATTCCCCACCATAATAGACTATATCCTTAAACTGTGAACCAAAATAAGTGCTTCTTTGAGCTGTCTTTGCAAGGCATGTTGTCACAGTGATGAGAAAATAAGTCAAGAGCTCCAGGGAGAACATCTCTCATCTCTAGCCGGGTTTGTCAGGAGGGGCTGCCTGGAGATGGTGGTATTGATCTTAAACAAATTGTATCTCTCTCTTTGAGTTTTAGACTTGTCAAAGAAAAGTGAAACAATATGGGATTGCTGTAAGTCAGGCCTAGTAAGAAGAAATGGAAGGATGGAAGAAACACGCGAGTAACGAGGAAATACCATCCTGGGAAAGAAACAACAAACAGTGAGAATGACTACATTCTCTGTATGCTGGGGTGGCTAAGCTTAGGGAAGGTGGAGGATGTGCAATTAGAAAGGTCAGCAAGGTTTTGATTAATAAGCTCTTAGACTCTCACACTATCCAAAGTAATAACTGCTACCATCATCTACACAGACAGTATCTTCATGGGACCTCTACTTGGCCTCTCAAACAACGTGCAAAATACAAACTGTCTTTCTTTAAACTGCAGGGTCTACCAATTTCTTTCGTTCATTAGCATCTTCTTATGGCCAGGAGCTCAAATAAAAGTCACTCTTGACACTTCGATTTTCCTCACCCTGAATAGTTTATCTTTCAGTGAGTCCAGTTAATTCTGCTTTCATGGTGTGCTCAGAGCTCTCCTTTTTTTAATCACCTATGAACCCCAGGTGTCATCTCTCCTTTGAATAAGTATCAGAGACTATTCTCCATCTCCCTACTTCTGGACTAGCTCCTTCTGGTCTCTCTCTTCTTGAATAAGTAGTCAGGGATACCCTTCAGAACTCTAAGATCATGGCATTCTTCTCAGAACCTTAAAATAGCCTTGCATTTCACTCAAGATAAAGGCTGGCCGAACAAGCGATGACAGGCATAATAAGATTTGTGACATGCGTGGCACTTTGGTTTCAACTCTGATTATTCTCCCAATCTTTCACTTTCTCCCACTGCTCTGCACTCCTCTCTTTCCCTAAGGCTCAAACGTTCTCTCATCCAGAATCCTTGCATAGCATTAGCTCACCTTCACCTGACCCAGACTCTGCCATCATGTCACAGACTCAGGAAGAACTTCCAGGCCCTCCTATTAAAATCAAAACAATTCTCACTCTTATTTTCTTACCTCTTTTGCTTTTCTTGTGGCACTTTAATAGTTTCACTTAGAAATCTAAATCTTACTGTAGTCTAAGACAATTACAAATTACAAATGATAGAAGCGTAAAGAGGTAGAAACATGCTCAAACTGATCTTGGATGCCCATTACTTGGTAGACAGATTATACTGAGCTGAAGAATTTCTTTTAGGCTGTGTCCTGCTTAGAGATATTAGTGGTGTGATCATAAGAGAGGTCTGATGAGGGCCAATGAGCTCTTTGGGAACTACAAGCAAAGGTTCTCTTTGTGGTAGGGAAATAGCAGGAAATTGACCCATTGATCTATCTTCTATCCATGGGTTATATCTGTGACCAACGGGTCAGGTTAGTCCTCTTTTGTTTCTTCCTTCTCTCCTGTGAGTCAAGAGTTCTTTTTGATGACTCAGATAGGATGGATGAGGTGGGAGGGACTCTCGGAATTCCTGTATTATGAAATTGGACCACTGGGCTAAAGGAACACTTTGAAGACCTGCTTCTGAAAGGGGTCTCTGATGGTTCCAGGGGGGTTGTCTTTTACAGGTTCTATGGAAGAAAGAAAAACACCTTTATGATAAAAAATTACCTATTCCTCTTTGACTGTTTTTTTTGATAAATATGTGTGAAATTTAAAATATCCTTTCAAAGAGGAAAAAAATGATCCTTGTTCAATGGAATTCTATGAGAGGGAAAAGCCAATTGGAGAGAAAAGGGATTTGTCTACTGTCAGCATGTCTTTATGTGGAGAGACGAGCTTTGATGTAGCTGATAGCTTGGTTATATAATAGTGCAAGGAGAGGCATGTGATGTATTATGCAGCACTTGAGACCAAAGTTTGCTCCTCTTAGACTGGCATTAAAGTTCACTCGGAAAGCTTTTGTTGAAACAGAAAATTTCATTGTCATAAAGCAGGAGGACCTGTGAAAGTTTTCTTTCAGTAGGTACCTCATGGATAGTTCGGGAAATAAAAAAAAATGTTAACTCAGTAAGCTAGGTGGCCCCTGAAGCAGCCCAGGATGCTACAGAAACTAGACCTGTAAAGATGAAGCTCACTTCTAAGGAGATAGATATCGCGCCTAACAAAAAAGAAATTCCTTAAAACAAAGATTAGAAAACAAAGCTATTAGGATGAACCAGAAAAGAAAGTAAGTCATGCTTTACTGAAGGCAGGGAACAGTTCTAAAAGTGGCTACTATCTATCTTCTGTCTCACGGGAAAATAAGAAAACAACAGTAATGTTCATCTGGAAAAAGTGAATTTGAAAAAGGTCACCAAAATCGACCAAGAAGAAAAGCAAATTAAGTTGAGAATTGTTATAGAGAAAGTGGGAGGGAGGGACAGAGAGAGAGAGGTAGGGAGGCAGAGACAGAGAAACAGAGAGCAAGGAAGAGGGAAAGGGAGAGGGACAAAAACACTTATGATGGAGATGACATGAATTGATAGGAGGAGCAATGACCCACAATGATGTGGGTTTCCCCTTTGTATGCTGTGAATACCATTGGTTAATAAAGAAACTATCTTAGGCGTGTGCAGGGCATATTATAGGTAGGTGGTGAAAACTAAACTATATGCTTGGAGAAAAAAGGCAGAATCAGAAGAAATCATGTAGCCCCCACCAGAGACAGACACTGGATGGAACTTTACCCAGTAAGCCACAGCCACATGGCAATACATAGATTAATGGATATGGGTTTAATTAAGATGTAAGAGCTAGCCAATAAGAAGTTAGAGCTATTGGCCAAACAGTATTGCAAGTAATATGGTTTCTGTTTGATTATTTTGGGAGTCTGGGCAGCCAGGAAAATAAGCAAGAGACTTCGTACAACACCACAATGTAGGCACACAGCTCTTTAGGTCTTCAATGAGTGGTGTACAAATAAAATGCTGACTTCTTCACTCTCTGAAATCATGAATTTAGTGCAGAAAATGTAAAACAAAATGAAAAAGTGAAACACAATTGCATATGATTGGACTCTACCCCCTAAGCTCCCCAATAAATAGAATAAGAATTTATATTTCAGTCCCTGACTTCTAATAAGAGCTCAAACACTGAATTGATTGTAATTACTATCTACACCCCAGTGCTGGTCAAGTGTTGTGTTAGTTGATTTGTATGCACTGTTCAATTTAAATGCATACACAGAAAAAAAATAAGAAAACCAAGAATAAAACAAGAAAATTCCTTCTCACTAAAGTTGAAAACTATCACATTACTCTTAATTTATTAATTAATATTAAGAAATCTAGGTAAGAAATTTAAAATGTCTATTCTAAATTTGCTCACAGATAATTCCTTTCATCTGACCATCATAAACTGCCCTTTCTATAAACACCAGACAAATATTTGGCGTGGTTTATGCCGAGTTGGTTCTCTAATAGTTCAGTGGCTGTCTTCCTAATTTATTGCTTCCAGAAGCTCACTTCCAGTTCTTTCCCCATCTTTCCTCCTGGCATTGATGTAGGTTCCCATTTGTCATCGGGGATATACTACTTGTCTCATTCTTGTCCAAATTATTTGCAAAGATGCTGTAATTTAGTGTGGGCAACTTGGGTGAGTGAGCGCTGCAGTTAAAATTACTGGCCCAAGGTTTCCTTTTGGAATCCTGATAAGTCATTTCAAATGTGAGCTGTGTTGAGTACATTTCAATTTATTACTTTTTCTAAGTGAACTAATCTAAATTAAAATCTCACAGAATCAATACCTCATTTTTATCATAGGATGTTCTGATTCTATTTCCTAATCATTCATCTATCTTTCCCCTGGCTTGGAAATTTCTAAGAAAAAAAAAGAGCCATTTTATATCATATTGGGGCTACAACACATGTATAGCCTGTTATTTAATATATACAATTCTAGCTTCTATAGTATATGTCTCATTGCATCGGCCCCTGTATTTTATTTATTTGTAGAGCATCCCCCCATTCCTTTATCACAAGGATCATCTCACATTTACTAGGTGTTATCAACGTCCTTGATTACAATCTGAAAACTGTCAATAAAACTGCTCGGTCATTTATATGGTTTCAGTTTCTTATTACAATAGTTGTCTATCAGGCTAGCCAAATGGGAAAGGCCTTTTGTGTTTCCCAGGGTTGTTTAGTGTCCTCCTCACCATGCGCTCCGTTTGAGTAGTTCCTTTTGGTTTGCTAAGGCACAGTCTTCACTCAGAGGTGCTGCAAGGCATGTTCAGTGCTGTGCCAGTCCCCTGATTTCCATTTCTGGTGACCTAGGAAAAAAAATACATGGCATGGGGAATTTCTTCTCATGACAGAGGTTTTTTTTTTTTTAAAGAGGCTTTCAAGGAATTTATTTAGTCAGATCTCATCTTTTCCATTATTCTTTTATGTCCCACTTGTATTGCACAGTCTATGGCCGAACCATAGAAGAATAATAAAAAGGCCCCATTTTATTCAGCCATGTACTAGCATGTCTGCATAAAGTAGGTGATGCATATATTTTATGTCCAGGATTCCAAATGGCCACTCATATTTCTTTTTCTTCTCCATTCAAGGTTGGGTTCATAATTTCTCAAGATCAAAAGATATTCAATGCCTTTGCTTCATGAGGGCAAGGACTATGTCTGTCTTATTCTCCTATTCTAAATCCTAGGATGGTCCTTGGCTGTATCAAAATCTCACAAAACGTATGACAATAATTTTTCTTCCCTGACTGTTTAGCATTATCCAACTTACTACTTACTATTAGTCAGGACTTTCAGAAAAATACCCCTTAAACTTTTGAAACAGATTTGCAGTGAGACATTCTAATTTTTTAAGGGCAGTAATGAGTTTTATACCTTAGGAAAATGAATGAAAATTTCAAGTTAGTGGGACGCAGCATGGGTGTGCTTCATTTTAAAAGAATAATGAGCAGCTACCGGTGAGAAGCCCCACAGAGTTGGTATCTGGTAGGCTCTAGGTCAAGTTAGGCAGACATCATTGACTGATTTGTCTAGTTATATAACAGCCAGCAAATACATGAGGGTCTTGAATCTGAAAGAATGAAAAACAGTCATCGACGTCAAGTTGCTTGTAGACTAGGTAAAGAAAAAAATCACTGATTTCTCAAAATGATAACATGAAGCTAAATATGACAACTCTTTAGAAAAATGAGGACAGATGAGATTCAACTAGGTTATGAGGGGGCTTTGGGGAGGTTCTGGGTGGGCTCGGGTTCTTGAATAACATTTTTCCTTACCTTCATTATGATGAAGGTAAGGGGAAAGGTTTTAACAATTGAGGACTCTTTTGGAAAGAATAAATGATGTCAGCTGGTGATGCGTGGATACAGGAGTGAGCGCAACACTAGCTAGTGGTGCTTAGGTAAAGCCACACTGATGATGGGTATTTGTTCTGGAAAGTATTCAGTAATACTGCTGTCAGGATTTATGCCAATATCTTAGTCACGATGAGAATTGGATGGACCTAGTGTCTTTCCATAATACATAAATCATTATATGTTTATATTCAAGAATGTATCTGGTTTCTGATTCAAATGAGTGATTTGGCCAAATGCTGATTAACTAATTACAATCATCAGTGCAAACAGGAGCTGAATGCTAAGAAGAAATGAGTCTCATGAGTGACCCAAGCATCAGAAGGGCTTTGGAATGTTTTTCTGTGTAGCTTATGAACTTCTTCTCTTGTCAGAAGTTGATAACAGGAAACAAATAAGAGAATACAAGAACCAGGTAATGGAATGTGGAAGAGAACATACTTGATGATGTGTAGTGAACAAACATTCCAAAGGCTACCCCAGTGAAGTTCAGGGTCATTGTAGAACTGCTTGGCTGCTGCATTTATAGAGGAATGTATATGCAGACCTAGAATGGGACCTAGGCGAACCAGAGACCTGGCATCTATGCAAGAAAGCAGATGGAGCTTGGACTGGGTCCCATGTCAACGCCTCTTTCTCTAATCTTCACTACAGAGAATTCATCAGACTTTCACTGTGCAGGAGGGTTTAGTGTACTCTGCTCTCCAAGCAGTAAAGTTTGGTTGTTTTAGGGTATAGTGTTGTGGTCTTTATATCAAGATCAAGTCAAAACCTTGCATCCCAAATTTATATACATATATATGTATATATTATAGAAATATGTATTATATATAAATTTTATATATGGTATATAATTTTAACACACACACACAATAATCATGGCTCTGAGTAACAAATGAATAGGTTGAAAATAGGGTGCTGACAGCTCAAATGTTTGTCATTCATAGCATGGTTAAATGCAATGGTATTTGTACACCCACTGTAATAAGTAAGAGACCCTAAGAAGAAGAGGATGGACTATTAGCTGCCCACTGATGTTCTGTGAAGGAAAAAAGATCACTATGTTTTAACTTCAGTTTAAAAACACGACGTTATAATACGCTTAGTGTAGTATATTACTACTTCCGAGACCTTTAAAGGTGTGGAAGTCATTTCCCTAGAGGATGCTAGAAAAGGTCAGTTTCTCCAGCATCACTCAGAGTAGAGCAAGCCCTTGTGTAGCACATCCCTGTGCACACTGTGAAGAACGTATGAGCCACTGGAGGTCCGATGGGCTTTGGGCTTTAGTTTGCTCTCTCAGTCTTGGTGAGCAAAGGTGAACAGTATCATCTATAACATCAAGGAAAGAAAACTTTTCACCAATAGAAACTCTGGTCATAACTCTAGTTAACTCTGGTGTTCAATTCTGGTGTAAACACACAGTCATTTTTAAGTCATTTAGAATTTCTTAAGTTAATGTGGAAATATTTGTATTCTGGGCAAGGGTAGCAAATTTTATTTAATCAGCATCCCATCCATCACTGTGTAATGTATGCAGTCTCTGTAAATGCATAGGAAGGTGCAAAAATGGAGCTGATGAATTATGGATACCTTATATATATGCTCAGAGCATTAAACACTTTCTACCAGCCCGGAATTCCAAACTCACAGCTAATACAGCTCATATAGTTTTAAATAAACAAAACCCCTTCATTACCTTTACTGTTCAAAAAAAGAGAATGAAACATAATTAGTTCTTTGTATAAAAATTCATAAATTGAACACATTTCCGTGTCCTAAACTTAGCTGCATTGTTGTTTAGATGAAGCTTGTTAACTGAAGAAAAAGATGAAATTGTGTTTCTAAGTCCAGGCTCTTATTCACTCTGAGTACGGCATAACCTATCTGATTGAATATTAAAAAGTAATTCATAGGTTCTGCGCTTGCATCATCAGTAATGTGGACCACATTTATCATGTAACAATAAGCATTAGTGTCCAGGAGTTGGAGAGTTTTGGCTTTCTGGTTGGCATTTGAAATCATATGGCAGATGACCTCTATTTATAATCAGACTGTAATGCAGAGCATATGTGAGCACCCACACATAATGCTGACCATTTGCTCACAGTGTGCGTGCAACTTTCAGGGGCTTGTTATGGTGGAGGAAATATTGGAGTTTAGATAAAAATAATTATGCTTCAGTAATTTGACTGTTTCTGGTTTGTTATCTTTTTTTGACAAATCCTTTAATGAGTAATTGTATAATATTGCTCTTTACAAAATGTTCTTACCACCAACTGAGCGCATAAAATGTGCTAATAGGTAAGTAGGTAGACTTTTCATTAATGTGCTTTATTTAAGCTCCATGAGGATCATGGTATTCTATTACAACAAGACAAGACAACATAGATTAACCTAGAGTGACTCCCAGCATAAGATATAGAGGTTGAATTTGAACTCAGGTCTTTGGAGTTCTTTTAGACAAAAATCTTTGAAATGATACTTCTTGATAAAAGTCAACATGAATATGTTTTTCTAATCATTGCCATATTTCTATGAGGTTTGTGCAAGGTGGTCTTTTCCAAATATAGCCACATCAGTATATGTCCTATATTACCTATGCTTTGATTTTGTCATGTTGACAAGTCTCAATTTTGCATCTGGAATGACACTGTATCGATGTAATGAAACAGATAGTCTTATGCTGGGTCAAACATGTCATTAGGACTTGTGTTAGCAAGCTCTCCCTCTCTCCGCTAGTCATATGGTGAGGAGCTGCAAACCCCCAAAGCAACAATGCGATTAGGGAAGGAACGAGGGCTCCTACCCCAGAGCTAGCACTAACAGCCATTCAGGATAAACCCTCCTGTCTCGGGGAACCCAGAGATCCAAACATTCAACTGCAAACCCAAGAGAGCCCCGGGGCCAGAAGCACTGAGGGACTGCTGCCTTATGCCTGCTGGATGCAGAGTGATTCAAAAAAAAAAATACCTGAGGGGTGTTTTTGCCATCTAGTAAGTTTGGCGTGATTTGTTGCCAATAGAAGACAGTCTAAGCTTTCCATTTTTACTGTCTGAAATTTTCACTTGCAAAATTTAAGGCCTGCTTTATCCATGCAATCGAGGGTGTGCATTCTGAGAGCAGCAACTTTAGTAAATAGGCAAATTTAGCTGAATAATTTATGTTATGGTGGTAATGCATACATTCTAAACTTCAGTTTACACAGTTTGCTGCTGTCACGTTAGGACAGTTGCTGGTTTAGCAGGTTTCTATTTTGTGCTGAGTCTGTGGATGGGGAACAAGGACACAACCTTCCATTCATCCTGTATTCCCACTCCAAGGGCCTCTAACAACCGTTGTCTTAGGTACCGATTAACCTCAACATTCACGAATTTTTGGCTTCTAGTTCTCCAAATGCTACAAGTCCCTTCCATGATGAACACATTCTTAGCAATGCACGTATTCATTATTTTCTTGTTGTTCTGCCTTGCTTTTTTTCCAGACATAGTGAGGGTAGAATGTAATTTTTCACACATGCTCATGCATGTGCAAACATGCATGTACGACATCCACACATGCACATACAAAAATAGCTTTAAAACTGCAAACGACTGATGCAAACTTATCCAGTTTGCAAGAAACAAAAGACTCAAAAACCAAATCTCTGACTGCCAGTTAGACACTCTCTTCACATTTCCCCTCTGCCGCAAGATCATATCCTCTCTAGTTCCTCAATTTCCTATCAAATTTGGTCGTATTCCATAGGCTATATTTTGGATACCTGGTGTTTGCTGTCATTAGTGTGATGGTGTGATTTAACTTCAATTAGCTGTAAGTAACTGGAAAGGTTGCTTAAAGGCTGCCTTCAAAACTATAGTCTTAGTAAGAACCTGTGTCAGGAGGTGGGCACTGAGACTTGCCCACGTGATTTACATTTTAAGTGTAGGAGTTTCGACCAAGACTTGAAAATTCATCTGCAGCACAGGGGAATGACTTCATGGACAAGGTGCTTGTCGTGGAAGAGTGAGAAACAGTTTCAAGTCCTAGAACCTCCACCAAAGCCTGGTAGGTGAAGCAGCCTTTCTGTGATGTAGTACTTCTAAATGATAGCCAGGTGGTAGGTGAAGCAGCCTTTCTGTGATCTAGTACTTCTAAATGATAGCCAGGTGGTAGGTGAAGCAGCCTTTCTGTGATGTAGTACTTCTAAATGATAGCCAGGTGGTAGGTGAAGCAGCCTTTCTGTGATCTAGTACTTCTAAATGATAGCCAGGTGGTAGGTGAAGCAGCCTTTCTGTGATGTAGTACTTCTAAATGATAGCCAGGTGGTAGGTGAAGCAGCCTTTCTGTGATCTAGCACTTCTAAATGATAGCCAGGAGGTCTCCAGAGCAAGCTGGCCGGCTAGCTAAAAGAGATGAATTTGCCAGCTCAATTGGATATCATGCCTCAGTAAATAAAATGGAGAGTCATTTAATAAGACACCAGAATCAACCTCTGTCCTCCACATGACACATAGACATGTACACACACCCACACATATACAAACATGCGTGCACAACACACACACACACACACACACACACACACACACCAGACTGAGAAAGTGATTCATAGGCAGGGTAGATAACAAAAAAGCCAGAAGATGAGGCACAGGCGGGTAGCGTCTCTGTGTAAATCATCTGAGAAGCAGCTCGTGGATACTACCCCAAGACCACCTGTCAGATTCCCTCAGCATTAGCCTGGACCTTGTCACTCAGTGTGACTCTCACCTTCTAAGACCCTCTTGTTCTGACTTATAAGAAAGGAAGTGCTCCCCAATTTTTCACTCTCCTGAGCACAGACTACTGAATTACATCATGGAGCATCTTGAATCTTTTCACAGAGGGAGAAAAGAAAAGGAGAGGAAAGGAAAGAAGAGGCAAGAAAAGAGGAGGAAGAAAAAGAAAAAAGTCAGAGCCCTGTTTGTGGACCCAGATGTGGGAAGAAATAAGGATTCCCACAAAGCAAAACTGAACTGGGCGCAGCTGAGATGCGGGGACAACTGGTTTCAGTGGGTTCTAAATGGTAATAATGCATGCTTGGAAGGGCTCTTCTCAAAATGTCCTTCAGCTGGTAATTTATTCCCACTCCTTTCCCTCTAGAGGCAAACGTTTAGTGGACTCCCTTTTTGCAGCAAATCTTAATGTAATGGTTAATATGCAGACGAACTGACCCAGTCCCCCTGACACATTTATCTGACTTTCATTTAGCAGAAAAGGGAAGGAGGCAGAAGGTGAAACTCTTGCCCCTTTTCTGCTACAAAGAACACTTTCTGTCCTTTAAGATTCTTTTAGTGGCTTCTTTTAAGTCCCCAAAAATATCAAATTGCAAGGCTATTCTTTTAACTAAGCAAATACTATTTTTCTTAAAATACTTTTTTTTTCCTATTTGCTATTAGGAATATTATTTACAGTTGATATTTTATAAAAGACAATATCTTAGTTATTTCATTTAATCTGTCTCAAGATAAACAAATAACAAATAAGCAGTCATTAATTGGGTTAGCGCTTTTTCCTTCATTTTTTTGTTTGCAATATTCTAGCAGGAACTTCAAGTCTCTTTGCCTTCTCTCTTAGAATTTCCCAGTGGGTCAGTCACTAATGACCCATCATTACCACTCAGTCCTAACCCTTCTCATCTCTCATTTTTTAATTCTCTGAAGATCTCAAATCTTGTTCTTTAGAGCGTCTGTTTTCATTTCTTTTCTTTGTCCTACAGTGAGGGGAAAAAAAAAAACCCTTATATTCAACAGCATTCGGCGGACACTCCTCATCCCCGAACCAGCAATTGGTTCTGGTTGAGCAGGATTTCCCCAGTTCTGGAAGTAGCCACATGGCTAGTTTCAACACCAGGAGAGGCGATGAAGGAAATGGCGGAGCACTGGTATGGCAGACATGGCTCCCCAGAGAACTTTTGGAGACAGTTCTGGAAAGAAATTCAGAAGTATGCCCTGTGCAGATGTCAGGAAGTTAGGCTCGAGATACTTGAACATGCTTCACTTTGCTTTGCTCTGGCCCCTCTTGATGAATACCTGTTTTCCTATGGAAGTGTGTGGGACTTCCTCCAGGAAGTATTCTAGATATTTTTTTTCTAGCAGGGTATTCTAGAATTATTTTGTTTCCCTCTCTCTCCCTAGCCATCTCCCTAGTCACTTTTCCTCTCACATTTTACCCAGTTGATGTTTAGAAAGTATTTTCACCTAGTACAGAAAGGAATGGTCCATGCTTGCCCTGAATATCATTGCTTCACTGATGTCTGGCAGTACAAAAGCAGCTTTTGCTGCGCTGCTTGTAATATTTAGGAAGGAGTGGATCTGGCCAAAGCTGGAGTGTCTGAGTCTAATATCATAGCTTTCAAAGTCAGACACCCTAATTCTCTCTCAGAGATTTTTGCAGATTTCTAGAACAAAGCTATGTTTTCCTCCTTGTCAGTCTACATAATGTAGTGTGAAAATTGGTTATAATCAATGTGTTATGGTGTTTATGGGTTTCTTCCTCTCTTCCTCATAGTATAAAGGGTTTGTAAAAAGGGAGAAAGATTCCCAGACCACCTACAATCTAAGTGCCATTGGTGGCTTAGTGAAAAGGGTTTTCATATGTTGTACTGAATTAAAAGCAGGAAAAAAATCCCAGGGACTATTTAGTACCTTCTGGGAAACAACTCTAGCTTTTTAAAAATATTTATATATTTATTATGTATACAATAATCTGTCTATGTGTATGCCTGAAGGCCAGAAGAGGGCACCAGACCTCATTACAGA
>LOEQ01004735.1:23079-36866 GCA_001685075.1 Bramus lutescens | reverse complement strand
ATTTGCATTTCCCTGATCTCTAAGTAGGTTGAGCATGACCTTAAGTGTCTTTTGGCCACTTGAACTTCTTCTGTTGAGAATTCTCTGTTCAGTTCAGTGCCACATTTTTTAAATTGTGTTAATTAGCATTTTAAAGTCTAGGTTCTTGAGTTCTTTATATATTTTGAAGATCAGACCTTTGTCTGATGCAGGGTTGGTGAAGATCTTCTCCCAATCAGTAGGTTGCCTTTATAACTCTGAAGATGTTCATGTAGTTCACTGTCTGTCTTTTTGTCTCTGTCTCTTTCTTTTTGTCTCGGTCTCTGTCTCTCCCTCCCTCCTTTACTTTCTCTATTACAAATATTTACATGACTGCTTTTAGGGTACATTAAGTTAGGTAGACTCTTTTCAATGTCTTGAATAAAGTTAATCTTTTTCTTTTTTGTTTTTGTTGTTGTTGTTGCTTTGTTTTGTTTTGGTCTTTAGAGACAGGGTTTCTCTGTAGTTTTGGAGCCTGTCCTGGAACTAGCTCTTATAGACTAGGCTGGCCTTGAACTCACAGAGATCTGCCTGCCTCTGCCTCCCAAGTGTTGCGATTAAAGGTGTGTACCACCACCACCCAGCAGTCCCATCTTTTTCAATCTATATGAGTTATTCTTCGCTCTTTTGTCCTATGAGGTCATATTCACAAGTTCAAGGAGCCACACATCTGTGGGACTCATGGTTATCCAATCTGCTTCAGGAGGTTGATGTGTGCTTTTATATTCTTTGGTGAAACTGTTTTATAAAACAGAGATTGCCTATATTGAAAATGTCTATAAAAATTGCTCCCAGAGATTTTGAAATATTGATTTATGTAACTATTGATAATCATCATCTGAAACCAATTCAATTTCTTCAATATCTGTAAATTTACCAACTCTTTCTCGGTTTCTCTAAATTTTAAAATTTCACTGATACGATGGATTTTATGGCATTTAGATTTGGATTTTTTCCATGCTGAAGGTATTTTCATAAAATTTTCCAATTGTGGCAAATGCTATTTATGAGAATCTCCTATAGGTAAACCTTGTTTAGGATGTATCTAGTTTATTACTCTAGTAAATTTAAGAATGTTTTTCATTGTCATAGTTAAACCTCCATCTTGTTTATTTTTAATTTTATATTCTTACTTGTTTATTGATGTCTCAATCTACACATTATAAAATAATTATTAAAGACCTCTTCTGCTTGCTATGGATTAATGATATGCCCCTTCTTGTTATTTTCTCAAACTTTGCTCCATCTATTTTCAGTCTAGTTTGTTATGTCTACCCAAGCACAACATTGGTATGCCTTCCTGCTGAGCTGGTGCTTCCATTGTTATAATGGTGCTCTTCATCACTAATATTGGTGGATTTTTTACTGTTACTGTGTCACCTAGCTCCTCCTCTAGAAACACATCAGCTTCATATGTACTTTTCAAGCCTATTTTAAAATTGTGTGTCTCTCTGAAAAGACTTGCTGCTGATTAATGTGCATTTCCTTAAGCTCTGTGACATTCTGAACTTTTACTTGGCTGTGTTCTGTGTTCTCTGACTTCTAGAGTTGTGCCCTGGTTTCTTTATTCATTTATTCACCCACACTCAATGGTTTGGAAATTTTACAATTTGAAATGTATTTGTCTTTACATTTTATTTTTTTCACCTTGGGTAAGTTACCCGAACTTTCTGAATATATGAGTTTCCCTATCCCTAGGAATAAGTTGATAGTCACATATTCTTAGTCACTGTAGAAGTACAGTGCCCAACACATTCAGATATTTAGCATATTGCCTGGTCCTAGCAAATTCCCACTAGTTGAAAATAGTTTGCAATTCTTATTATTTTTGACTCTTTGCAATAAGTTCTGAAAATCTTTCCAGACGTTTACAGACTTGAGGACCTTGAGAGCCAGATTGCACATTTCAGCACCATGGGGAAGTTTACACTTCACAGGGAATTTAATTATGTGTCTTTGGTAGGACATCAGACAATCAGCACTGTAGAAAATTGATTGATTAGCTCAATCAAGATTATTCTCAAAGATGACTAAAAAAACAAAATACATCTGACAGCTTATGGCCATAGGGAGTAGGAAGAGCCAGCTAGAGGGGTTCTTTGCTCTGAATTATTAGTTCAGAAGAAGAAGAATAGTATGTGATTACTCCAAGTAGAGAAGTCTTCCTCCCAGTTACTGAACTTTGAAAGTTCCCTGTAGAATTTATTTCAAAAGATTCTCATCTTGGTCTCTGAATTTTGAAGGTTTCTCTTGACCCAATGCCACATAGCTTTAACATATACTATATACCACAGAATAAACTGTGAGTTTATGAAAATAGGCTGTGTAGGGGCCATTTGGGAGCATTTGCTCTAGCAGAGGGAGGCGTTTATTTCACATAACTAGATGAGGGTAGTAGAAACCTACTGTCCATGTTTCCTGACAAAGTCATCTGTGCAATTGCTGAAGCTTTGCCAGATGCAGACAAATATATATAAAGACAACTGTCCAGTATAGGGAATTTTGTTTGAGAAAAGGAAACAAATTGCAATTCAAAACATGCATGCATGAACCAGGTGGTTTCTAGTACAGAAAACATAAAAGGCAGTGGGGGCAGAGTTATAAGGCAAAGACATCTACACAGCTTAATTTGAATGAACACTTATTAGTAGGAAAATGATTGAGGGAATTGGCAAGCTCTGATTCGCTAGTGGCAGCAGCTACGGAGTAAAGTCAGTTTTTAAAAGTTGTAGCCAAATACACCCTCATGATTTACTAGTTAAAAATAATCTTTAAAAATATGGTAGTTTATTTCACTGGATTGATTCTGTGAGATTTTCCTAGACAGGAACGAAAGACATGAACAGTTTTTCCCCTGGCTCACCCGGGACTCCACTGAAGCCATGGAAAAGGATGACATAAGTTTGCGTAATAAATTTTCTCAACTTGTAAAGTATGTTTCTCTCCTCCATGTTTTATTGGCTAGTGGATTACCAACAGCTCACCCAAGCCCAAATCCAAGAAGATAATAAATTTGTCTTCTCTGTAGCAATCACATGGGTGTACACACACGGCATACTTGTGCTTTCAGGTTCAGCCTCTTTCAGCTTCTCCAGTCGGTATGAAGCAGGATTTTATCAGTAACAACATAGCTTATTGGCTCCCAGGTTATTCTCACAGCTAAATAGACAAAACCCTAACTCCACAAATGTTGGTTAGACCTAACAACAGTGTCATCTGTTTATTATGCATGTGCCTCCGTAATTTTGGAAAAAAAGATATATTTATTCAGAAGCAATGATGTATTTTAAAATTGGCACATGCAATGAAAGGCAGAAAGTTTCTCAGTGTGCTCAGATTCCTGGCATGACACTCTTTGAGATTCGAAGACAATACAGCAATATTTTCAGGAATTCTCAAAAATTTCAAAATCCTGCATATGTTAGCATAGTTCTAGTTATTGTCACACTCTGTTATTTGAATAGTTAAGAATTATGTTTAAATAATAAAATATATTTGGTTTAGTGGAGCTTACAAAGAACTGCAGCCTACAGAATATTCAAACATTGAAAAATATTAAGTTAAAATTCAGATCATCCAGCAAAATAACAGCCTCCCAGGGGAGCACTGACCATTTAAGGAGTTAGTTTGCATTGAAAATGGGTTGCACACCTATGAATTCACATATATAGTATACTTTGTGTGAGCCCTTTGGGTGATCTCTCAAGAATAGCATATTTTAATGAAAAATGCCTTCTTTAATGCAACATGCCTTTGTTTCTTTATCTAAGGTGTGAAAATAGTAAGAATGTATTCAGTAATGTATGTAATTTAGATATAGTCATTATATGAAGATTACATATTTTTGCTTTTCATTTTTTTACATTCACTTTTCAAGATTTAATTTTTTTTAAATCATGTGTATATATGTGTCTACACATAGATCTGTGGACATGAATGCAGTACCAGAAGGGGCCAAAGAGGGTTTTAGGTTCCGTGGAACTGAAGTTATAGGCAATTGTGAGTCTCTCTCTCTTTTTTTTTTTTTTGTTTTGTTCTGTTCTGTTCTGTTTCTCGAGACAGGGTTTCTTGATAGCTTTGGAGCCTGCCCTGAAAACTACCTCTTGTAGACCAGACTGGCCTCGCACTCACAGAAATCAGCCCTGCTGTGCCTCCCAAGAGCTGGGATTAACAGCATGCTACCACCCTTATTAGGCAATTGGGAGTCTCTTAACACAGGTGCTCAGAACTGATCTCTGATCCTCTGCATTAAGTACTCTTAATCGCTGAGCCTTCTTTCCAGACCATTGCTTGTTTATTTTAAAACCTAAGTAATTCTTTGTTTTTTCTTCACCAGTATTACAAGTGGTCTGTGAGTTAGTGTTGTAATGAAAGCTTTATTTTCATGGGCAAGGAAATGAGCACAGAAATTGAAAGTAAGTGGTACAGTTACCTGGAAAAGTGATCTACTTCTTCTCAAGTAAATATTTGATGGGTATTTTGTGGGCCTATTTCCTTTTATGAATAATTCACTTTAATATATTCTTAAACAAATTGGCTTCTGTGATGGTTTGAGTAAGAATGGCCCCCATAGGCTCATACACTTGACCGCTTAGTCATCAGGGAGTGGCACTATTTGAGAAGGATTAGGAGGTGTGTACTTGTTGGAGGAAGTGTGGACTTGGAGGAAGTGTGCCACTCACAAACATCAGAAGGGACCATTGAAATCATATGAGGTACCAATAAAGACAATATACTAAAAGGAGTTGACCACTGTGGCTTCATATGGGCCTTGATTTGAGCTTTCCTTCCTAGAAATCATTAGTTTGGTTAGGTACAGAACAGATGAGAACATCTGTTTAACTTGCAGTAAAACTGAACATTTGGCCTGAGTCTTAGTTCTACTATGACTTCAGTAAATAACCCCTCAGGTTAACTCACTCCTCTCATACCCTTGAGATCTGTGGTGGTTTCAATGCGGAATGGCACCTAGAGGCTCAGGTACTTGAACTCTCAGTCTCTAGTTGATGGTGCTGTTGGGGAGGCTATGGAACCTTTAGAATGTACAGCCTTGCTGAAGGAAGTGTATCCAACACAGAGTAGGGAATCTTGGGACTTGGTGGTGGGGTTAGCTCTATTCTATTTCCCGTTCTCTTTCTCTGCATCCTGTGTGGGGATAAAATGTTATGAGCTAGCTTCCTGCTCCTACCACGATGCCATGCACTGCCTTCCCACCAGGATGGACTCTGTCCCTCTGGATCCATAAACCAAAAGAAAGTTCTTCTTCCTTAAATTGCTTTTGGTCACAGTATTTCAGCAACTAAGCTTTGTTTATGTTGCATTTGGTTAACAATGTAAAGGTGTTGCTACCTAAGGCACCTGACAGGTCTGGTAAAAAGCTGAAGGACAAGTAGCTAAGCAGTCTAGGGATAGGTGAGGATGATGGGCAGAGAGAATAAGTAGGAGGAGGAATCTAGGCTTGAGAGAAGAGAGAATGAGGGAGATAAACGGGGAGATGCCCGGGGTCAATCAGCCAGACATGGAGGAAGTAGGAAAAGTAGGACATACAGAAGGAAAAAAAGGTAAAAAGCCCCGAGGCAAAATGGATGAAGAGAAATAGGTTGAAGTAGGTTCTAAGGGCTGGTGGGACAAGCATAAGACTGAACATTTTTAACTAAGAAGTCTTCATGGCTTCATTTGGGAGCTGGTTGGCAGTCCTAGGAGCTCAGAGTTCTGTTTCAAAGTGTGTTTATCTTGCTAGGATGATGGTGCTAAAATATTTTTAGAATGAGTGCATCTCCGGAACTGATCAGATAGGTAGGATCATTCAAAGAAACTTTGAAATACTTGCTTTATTACCGTGATTCACTCAAACACTATAATCAGGACATTTGACTCTGCTGATAGGATCAGACCCGCTATGTTGCCTAACACATAGTAGATTACTCAAAGCTATTTTGTTGAATAAAAACTAGAGTTAACCTGTAGACAAGTGATTATAAACACAGAAGCCAGTGTAACATCCCAAGAGACCCATGAAATGAAAGCAAGGCTACATCTCACCTTCAAGTATCAAGTTGGCTGTTCAACATTCAGTTCTTGGCCCACATTGATTTTCTTCAGTCGTCAATGTCTTTCCTTACTTTCCCACATAAAACGCCTTTTAAACCTCTGAGTTATCTATCTCTATTATAATAAGCTCACCTGTGCACAACCAGGGGACTCCCCCCAACTGGTGGGATCACGGCATACTTATTTATTCTTCCCTAAATGCTACACAAGTTCACTTGTGAATTCCAGTCGCCACCTAGAACAGAGTGAAGCCAGTGTGTACGACTGTGCCATCTTATTCAACTCTGCATTTAGTTATTTATTTGGGGCTCAATAAATGTTTGTGTTGTGTTTTTTGCCTTGTTTTAAGATCTCAGCAGAGGTGAGAACAAGAATTTGGATACAGCCAGAATTTATTCAGCGAAAATAATAACACATTGATCGCTTTAAATCTGAATTATTTAGTGACCTAGCAGTTTGTCTCTGAAAACCTGCCAAAATTTCAACCCTGATGCTTAATGCCAGCATCCATGTTTGGATTGCTATATCCTGAGGCACAGCAGAGGTTGCAGAAGTAGACTGGAGAAAGAGGCAAGATTTCCAGATGGGGGTCACTGAGTTGAACATTTCTAAGTGCCTCTGAGAACTAACTAAACTCTGTCTCCAGGCTCCATATTTTACTGAACTATGAACATGAAAAAGAAGATTCCTGTTATACTTTGTCTGCTTGGTCTCCATAGCTGGGCTAAGACAGCATTGGCGCATGAGGCATTTTAAAATGAGACTCAAGTCCCTATGTAGGAAATTCAGATTTTTCTGCCCAGCACTTTCGTGTAAGTAGCCGCAGTCGATAAATAGGTTATGCGCCAAAGGACATAAAACTAAAGCGCCAATGTCAGAGGGATGCTTGCCTCTCAAAGTTGTAGGGTCTCACCTTTTATCCAAGTTTATTTTCCTCAGACTTTAAGGGTTGTGACAGAGGTAAAACCAGAACCTCACTGAAGGAACGGCCCTTATCCTGAGTCTTTCTCTGCTTCTCTACGTGGAAAGGCACATCCCAAGAGTCCCCTTAAACACTCCCGGTCTCCAGGCAGTGGTTCTTCAATGTCTTTTAAAGCATGAAAAGCTCCCCCATCGCACAGCCCCCCAGGTGACTTGCTGAACTGCACAGTGTCTCTGCTGCTCCTGTGTTTGATCTTGTGCACAGTGAACTGCAGTCCTTGAGCCTTGAACTAAAGACAACTTCCAGCACTTACATAAAGGCTACTTTGAGCGTTCGGCCAAGGACTTGGAAGACACCTTTTTCAAAGAAACAAATACATTTGGTTTCCAGAGTTAGCAAGAGGTCAGGTCAAATTGCTTTCTTCTTTTCTTTTCCCCATCCCTACCCCTTCCCTTGCTCTGTCTCAGTCTTATGTGAGGCTAATTATACACAGGGAGCGTGGGAGCAGCACCCAAAATGACTTTCTATGGTAGAATGTGCAATAAGAGGAAATCTAGGCCATTGCTGTCCTCTAGAAATTCGGATGAACAGACTAGTCTCTGTCTGCATGCCGGGGCCAATGAGCTTTTCAACAGGGCACAAGAGAGGCAATGCCATTCACAGACTCACATTGTTGAAAATATAAGCTTTCTTCTTTAGCAGTAAAAATAGATTTTTCAGGCTTTACACATTGTCCCTTCAATGTCTCCAGTGTTAAATCCCTGAGGTGTCTACACAAAATGGGAAGGTCTGAGAGCTGAGCTACAAGTTCCTTTGGCCTTGAGTAGCATCTGAGCATGATAGTTCCAGCAACAAAGCTGTGATCAGCAGCTGGCCATATTCCGTGATCAGATTTATCCAATGGTCCAGGTTTGCCAACACCTAAGCATGGAAAGCATGTGTCTGGATGAATATGAGGAAGCCTGTGTATAACTCATTGGAAAAGGAATAAATATAAGCAAAGAATTCATCAGTGAATTCTTTACCACTGGCATACTGAGATTCATATTTGAGATCATTCTATTCAAGTGTGATGTCATTACGATCATAGAATGAGTTACAAGAGGAATAAATTTTAAATTAGTAAATTCTCAACACATGCGGTTTGTGCCCAACACATTACTATCCATTTTGGAAACATCCTTCATAATCTTTATTCGCTCAAACATAATATTGAGTACCAGGTACTAGACATCTGTTTGAAGCTTTGCTGCTAACTGTGTACTGATCCAGACACATACAAGATGTAATTAATTAATTAATTGCCAAAAGTGATAAAGAAAAACTAGATTCAACATGAAGGGGGCTATAGAGGGGAGCATTTTGTGAGGGTACTGAGCAGAAGAACCTTCCCAAACACCCAGCTAAAATGTGGAAGCCATCAGCTATGCAAATTATCCAGGGAGATAATTTTTTCAGCTACACTTAGGAGCGAGAACAAGAAAGCCTAAAGCCTTTAGTGGGCTCCTACTTGGTGCATTTGAGAAAGGGCCAGGCTAGAATTGGGGGGACATGAGGCTTAGGTGATAATTCTAACTTCAAGTTAGGGATACCTTCTGCAGGGTTTTCAAGGCCCTAGGCAGGAACTTTGCAATTTATTCAATTCTAGGATAATGAGTAGCCTTGCTGCATACTTTAAATAATTTTAAAATGAGACCATGAAGTTGGGAGAGAGATTTGATGAGGGGGTGTACAGGAAGTAGTTGGAGATGGAGAATGAGGGATGGATATAATTAAAACACATTTTACACGTGTTTGAAAATTTAAAGAATAAAAAATGAGGACACTGGTGTGAGTGGCCCTCTTACAGGGGTCCCATGTTCACTTACCAGCACCCATGTAGGAAAGCCCATAATACCCTGGAGCTCAGCTCCAGGGAGATCCAAAGGTATGCACAGACCTGTACACAAACACACACATATACAGCAAATTCAGGAGGAGGGACTGAAGCAACAAGACACATAGTTTGAGTGTAGGAGCTGACACTTTTCCTCTACCTGGAAACCGCCTGGGCAACTTTGTAGGTTGGTAGAGTCTTGTACATGCTGGCCCCGTGTTCCTTCCCACTGCACTTCACTCCTTGTGTTTAAGGCTTAGGAACTCCAGAATTGGCTTCTGACTTGGTTAAATAGCTCACATTGCCTTTTGATGTTGCTCCTCTCTCACCCTCGCTGATGAGTCACTGCCAAAGAAGTTTCCTTTACAAACTCCCAGCACTGCCTTTGTTGCTCTCAGTAGACAAGGAGATGCTGTGAAAAAATCTGACACAACTGGCTGTTTGTTTTCTTGGAGGGCCCCAAGGTGGGTATAAATAATTCAAAACGGCTTTTATGGTCTTTCCATCAGTCTCTGGGTGACAAAATTAAAGGGCTCAAGCTAAGATGGAAGAGGGAGAACTATACAAGAATTTGAAGGAAAACATAAAGTTAGACTTTGCAGAGCATGTTTACTGAGCACTCACAACTCAAGACCACAAAAGGACTAAATGTCTGTGTTCGCGGAGGGTTCAGTTGAATCCCCAAGACAACGCACGCAGTCAGGAAAAAGTTTTAGCACCATTGCGCAGAAGGAAATCAACACAGTTGGTGAGTGAGGAAGTAGTTCTTTCTACCAGAGGTCTTGTCTCTGCTGGAATTGAAAGTCCCTTTCCAATGTCCTTGGATCTGCTTCTTTCTCAACTCTTAAGGATGGTGGATTAAAACAGGCTGCAAGCATTGAGAAGGAATTTGAGATTCAAATGACCATGGTAAAGCTGTCATTTTCCTGGCGTTTGCATAAACATATGGCTTAAATAAGAAAGGGGCAATGTTTCAGGTCAAACCTATAGATAAGAATGATATCTGCATTATTATACAATGGGTGACTGGTTTGCTAAGCAATATTTGCCATACCTATTTACTGGTAACATTTACCAGTGATATCTACTAAAATGCATAATTACATTAAAATATTCACTATGTAAAACACAGTATATATTACTTATATGTATAAATTTAACAACTTAGTATTCTGTAATATAGTCATAATATGTATGTACCTATGGTACATGATGTACCACCCATTATTGATTGTATTTTAACATGTATGATGTGGATACAATAATATATGTTGTTTGGTTGAAAGCATTTTCCCAGCTCCCTAACACCACTTTATACAAACAGTTCGGGAACTTCGCCCCAGCTCCTGGAATAAGTCCCCTCTCCAGGGAGGGTCAAAACCATTCCCACAGGCTATTTAAACTGCTCCACAAAGAATAAACACATGGCCTCCAGGTTTCACATGGTATCCCTTTTCTCTCTTCCCCCTTCATGATTTTCCAAAGCCACCCGGCAGCATTTCATTAAACATGGGCATCTTTTAATTCAATTTGATTTGGTCTGATTGGGATTATTTGCATTGGTAGAGAGGCTCATCTAAGAGAAAATACCTAACATATGTGTCTTTTTCATAGCCAGAGTCATGTTAACTTTTTATAAAATTATGTGACAGAGAATTAGCTACCCTTGTGACTACAACAGGAAGATGAGAAGGTCGAGGCCTGCCTCGACCATAAGTGAGTTCAAGGTTATCCTGGGTAACTTAGCAAGACCTTATCTCATAATTAAAAACAAAAAGAAGCCTAAAATACAGCTCAGTAGTAGTGGTTACCTGGTAAGCATGGATGCAAGGTTCAATGCACAGTATCAGAGGAACAGTGTAGAAGTCTTGAGTTGTGAGTTTTTACAATTTTGTCAATTCTCCTGATTTCTCGGCGTTTCATGTTCCCATTCTAGAGTAGGGAAATATTTTACTAAATAATACTAAGGCTTGAGGAAGCACTTCTCAAAAACAGACGTACAAATAGCCTGTGAATGTGTTTGTGTGTGTGTTTGATGTCTCTTATCATCAGGTGATGATGTAAATTAAACACACAAAGAGATTTCACCTTGAAAATATCAGAATGAACATACCAAAGAGATCAAAATCCAACAAATGTTGAAGAGGATATTGAGAAAAGGATTCCTTGCACATTGTCGGTGGGAATATAAACCAGCATAATTGCAAAGGAAAGCAATGTGGAAGTTTCTCAAAAATTAAAATCAAACCACCCGGCACCTCTACTACTGGGTATATAGTTAAAGGAAATTACATCAGCACGTTGATAAAGTGTCTTTGTAATCACTGATATTTATTTTTTCAACAAGAAAACTTAGAACAATTTACTAAAATAGCTACTACTTGCCATTTTATGTTGAGATATAAAGGGATCAGCAACTTATTAGCAGTTATTAAATCTCTCACTGATTGGTATTTAAGAATCAGAGCCAGCCCCAGCACAACGATATTCTGCAAAGGGCTGAAGACAGGGCCACACAATGCTCTTGTGAGCGCTCTGTACTCCCAGCATGCTTAGCATAATCAGTTTACCTGTGTCAATTTCATTACTGTTTATAAATAGTGATGCTGCCTCATGGGAAAAGAAAGGCTTCCTGACTCCTTTTCCATCTCCAAGCAGAGTAATTCACCATTCAAATCTAAAGCACACAGAATTTATTCCAGGGGACTGAAAGACAGAAGCTGCTCTCTGCAGAGGAAGCTCCACTGGGGTTTGATTGAGCTGAATGCATCCCAAGTTAGGTGTTATCCACCCCTCAGCTATTCATTCTGGCTGCCTTCTCCATAAGAACCATGTTTGAAAATCCCTTTATCTTCCTTTGACCCTGCTAGGCTGCTACCCAAAGGAATACACTCTAATCCTCCTCTGCCTGTCTGGAGAGATTTAGCTCACTGTGAACGAGGTTTCGAAGTAGAGGCTCTCACCGGTTCTGGAAAGGAAACAGACACAGTTGTTTATAAATAAGTGGGTCATGTCCATCTGTGTCTGTGAGTCACACTGAGAGGCTTCGGGAAATTCACAAATGTGTATGGACAATTTATAAACATGTGTGTATACCATATGCAAATGTGTGTATCCACACACGTGCTCTCCTTAGCACTCAGTATTTCATGGAGAATGTAAATCACACATTTCCATAAATTTGAATACAGCTAGCTGCATATTCCAGAGGAGCTTGAATTAGAGAATTTTCAGCACCAAAAAAGTTGCCCTTTTCTCACTTTGCAATACAGTTAATTCAGATGAATAAAAAAATTGTTCCCCAATATGACCCAAAGGGAATTTTCTTTCATGCAGGGGAAAGAACTGTTTAAAATTAGATTCATTGCAAAATACTTTAAAATTTTGTTTGCCCTTTGTTCGTTATCATTGAAAATGTTCATTTTGTAGACATCTTTACACTATTTGCTGGTATATATTTGTTTTGCAAAATAATGGGTTTCATTATAACATTTTATATGTGGATATAAAGTACTCTGGTCATATTTTCTCCTCTGACCTTTTCTTGTCCCCTCAGCCATTGCTCCCTTCTTCCTCTCAAACCACCTTTCTCACCCTTCACATTTTGTTTTCTGGGTGTAGCCTCTGTGTGTGTGTGTGTGTGTGTGTGTGTGTGTGTGATGTACGTGCACCTGTGTGCTCAGATGTGTCCACATGTGTGAACACAGTATGGAAAAGGATGTCGGATTTCTCCTCAGTTCCCTGCTCTCACTGCATGTGGAGCTAGTCATTGTTTGGCTAGACCGGCCGGCCTGCAAGCACTGGATCTTCTGTTTCTGCCCTCTTCTGGGTCCTGGAGTTAGGTGTGTGGGACAACACCGGGCTGACTCGGGGCTGTGGCTTTGAACTGTGGTCCTCAGGCCTGTGCAACAAGCGCTCTTATCTGCTTCATCATTTCCTCAGCCCCACATCCCCTTTAAATCTGTAATTTAGATCCCACTTACGAGAGAAAATGTGATATTTGTTTTCAGAGCCTGGTTACCTAATATGATGATCTCCAGTCGCATCAATTTCCGGAAAGTGACAAGATTTCCTTATTCTTTGTGACCGAATAACACTCCTAACACTTTGCACAGCGTCTGTATCTATGGAAAATATAAGCCTTTTGCCTCCTAGGAATAATCTGCACACCCCTCATTGTCAGACCCACTTTGCTCCATGCGAGATGATTTGGACAGATGTGTGCACACCTCTCAGGAAAACCACATTGCTCTTCTGTGAGGATGCTGACAAACCTTGCCCAGGAAAAGGCCATTTAGACAAGACAATGTGAGCACAGTGCATGCCGAAAGGACACTAGCCCCCTGGAGCATGGGACCCTTGCATGCCTTTTTCTTCTCCCCATTCCCTTTGCCTGGCTAAAACCACTTAGATTGCATTCCTAAAGCTAGCCCCCAAGATCTAGTCCCTTATTTGGCCACTTCCTCCTCCTGAGGCTTACTGCTAAGGTCCAGCTATCAATTATTGAAGTCCAGCACTCAAAAAACCCTCTTTGTCTCACCTAGTAGGCATGCCCAATTAAAATCAAATGCCTCATCCTAACACGGGGTTTCCCCTTTTACCTTTATAAACTTCGATTTCTCTATGGTCCATGCCTATCCCCTCTCTCTCCAGAGGCAGTCCTTTGTCCTCTCTCTCTTGTTCCCTTCCCTGATCCCTTGTCCTATACTTTCTGTCTTTGTGTCTTATTTCCTGCCCTCTGTCCCTCTGGGGCGATAAATCTTTGTGTTGAGAACTTGGTTTTGGGGTATCCTGGGCCAATATTTTTCCTTTTACCCGCTGTGTATAGAAATTTGAAAAATGCAGATTTCCATTCTTTTTTAATTGTTATTATCATTATTATTATTAAAAATTTCCACCTCCTGCCCTCCTCCCAATTCC
>LOEQ01004735.1:0-10461 GCA_001685075.1 Bramus lutescens | reverse complement strand
GGCCTGCAGGCATCACACAGACAGAATATTGTATACATAATAAATAAATAAATAAATAAATGTATAAATAAATAAATAAATATTTAAAAAAAGAAAACAAAGACGTGAATGAAAATAATAAAACTGAAACATAGGATAGTATCGGGAGGGAGTTCCAGTGAATGCTGAAATTACCTGTGTTTAATTTCCAATTGCTCAAAATACCCCTGACTCCAAAAGGTAGAAGATTAAAAAAAAAAACTGCATTAACATGATACAAGGAATTGAACAGAACAGTTGAAGTTCAAGGGCTACATTTATAATTAAACATTCTGTTGCTAGAATAAAGCAAGTAAAGCTCACATCTTAGACCAAAACATTCTGTAGGTAAACCACTCCCTGGGTGTAATCCAATGTTATCATCTCCCTAAGGGAACTGGAATTTAGTTGGATCCTTAGACTTTGGTTTGGGGCAGAAACAGATATACTTCTCTATTCATGCAATACAAGGTCTGGACAGAAGCCACAACTGTTAACAATAACCTTGAGAAAGCAGAACTCTCTGACCTAAATCTAGGTGGGACCTTGGTTTGAGGTAGAAACAGATAATAACCTTGAAGGAATAGAAGTAAGTTTTAACTCTCTGACCTCTGGTCTGGTGGACTGGTAAGAACTTTGAGGAAGTTGAAACTCTCTGACCTTCAGACAAGGTGGAAACAGGTTCGCATTTTGAGGCCTCCACAGGACAATGCCAAATGCAAAGATGTGGTAGAAAAAAAAAACAAAAACAAAAACAGAAGCCAAGTTGTTGCCAGGCGTTGTGGCACACCTATAATTCCAGCACTTGGCAGGCACGGATAGGAAGTGCTTGAGGCTAGCCTGGTTTATGTGGTGAATTCAAGACCATTCAAGCTGCACAGAAAACCCTTCTTGAGCAAATAAATAACTTACAATTCCTTTGGTAGAGACGTAGAGCATTAAGCAGAATAAGAATGTATTCTTGGGATAGATCTAAGACAGAAATATGAATCAGCCTGTCATTGGCACACTTATGAGTAGCTAAAATTGTAGCAATCAGAGTTAATCTAGTGGGGGAGATGACTCAGCAGGTAAAGTACTTGCTTCACAAGCCTGAAGACAGGAGTTTGAATCCCCAGAACCCATGTAAAGCCAGACAAAGTAGTATTGTCTTATAATCCCAGCACTTCTACAGCAAGATAGGAGGCAAAGACCAGACAATCCCTGGAATTCTGCAGACCATGTAGCCTGATGTTTGCAGCAGTGGACAGGAGAACTTGTCCCAGACAAGGGGAAGGCAAGGATCAACACTCAAAGACGCTGTCTGATTGCCACACTTATACTATAATATGTGCCTAGCGCGCGCACACACACACACACACACACACACACACACACACAAAGAGTGAGAAGGGGGAGCTTTTTTAAAGAATCTAGAGGAGCATATAGAGACTAAATAAAAATACAACTATGTAGTTATTCCATTATTCAAAATCCAAATGATGTCCCAAATATGGGATTCCTCCTACATGAACACTGCATACATGTTCCTTTTCCCTCCTGAATGATTATGCATGTTGCAACCTTCTCATTAAGTTTCTAAAGACAGTGAGCAGATTTTTCTGTGCCTCTGAGCTTACAGCCAACTTTGCAGGTCAGGGCTGTTACTAATAGTAGATAGGAATGATGACGCCCTGTCTTCATTATTAGATAATGCAATCTAATAATGGACAGGAAGCGTCTCCAGTGGGATACCCCAAACGCTGCTTATTAAGGGAAAGAAATGCCCTGATTCTCTGTACACCAAGCTCAATCATAGCAGCAGACACAGCCAAAAGGAGAACAGGAATTTCCTTTTGGTGATTAAGTTTGTGGAAGTCCCCAGCTAGGAAGTCACGTTTTCTGTTATGATTTCAGCCACAATAAGGCTGACATTTCCGGGTTCTAGGGCCATGCATGTGCAGACAGGCTCTCAGGCAGAAGTGCCTAATGTTCCCGGGCCCCACGTGCCCCATACAATGTGTGGTTGCATCATCCACGTATGACTCAGATAAGCCCTTGCACGCATGCATGAGCCCTGTCATCTGCAAATGATGTAGTCATGTCAACCCCTGTGCGCATGTGCTAGGCAGTTTTTAAAAGCTGGACTCTCTCCTCTCTCTCTCTCTCTCTCTCTCTCTCTCTCTCTCTCTCTCTCTCTCCACACTGGCATCCCCAGGCCTGTACATCCCCCCTCTAATAAATTCCTAGGCGGGTTTGTTGGATGTTCCATGTTTCCTTCTCACTTGCACCAGATAATTTCATTTTCCTCCAAGGTAGGTTGTACTATAGTAGTATCCCATGGAAAACCTGCAGGAACCTCTTCTTCTGGGACTGTTTCAAGGATCAAAACTTATGGGACCCTCATTCCCTTTCCAGAGAAGTGAGATGATGAGACAAGAGTCAGTGAAGCGTGATGTCTACATCAGTGGTTCTCAACCTTCTTGATGCTGCTGACCCCAACCATAAAATTAACTTTATTACTACTTCATAAGTGCAATTTTGCTACTACTAGGAATCATAATGTAAATATCTGTGTTTTCTGATGGTCTTAGGTGACCCCTATGAAAAGGTTGTTTGACCCCCAAAGGGGTCTCTACCCATAGATGGAGAAACAGTGGTCTAGACCCTCCATGCATTTCCTCACCTCCTTTGGCTCTGATAGATGTGACATTATAATTTGTCATCAGACCTCCAGAAACTATTGTTTACATAGAGGTGGCCCCATGCATTTCAGCCACCATGTCACAACTTATTTTCCAGGGTATTCTCTTAGGAACATCAAGGAATCCTCAGGATCAACTGTTCTTGAGTTCTTCAATGTTGCCAACAAACTCCATCTCTAAGAGTGAGCTACTCTTGAAATCACTACATTTGTGTCGAGGAAACACAAAGACTTTTAGTCCCTACTGGTGAAAAGAATTTTTGTTCAAATATTACGTCTTCTGTGATCTTTAGCCATTGTTTAAAAAAAAACAGAAAAATGTATCTTCTCTTAGTGAAAGATTTTCCACTTACACATCCTTTTGGAGCTAGAATGAACTCATTGTGAGTTCAGATTTGTATCCAGTCTCAAGAATGAACTGCCAAACAATCAAGATAATCAAAACAAGGAACACTGAAGAAACTGTCCCTGTCAAGTCTAAGGAGATGTGGTAATTGAAGGCATTACAGTATCTTTGATGATACCTTGGAACAGAAAAGAGCACCAAGTTAGACTGAAATAATCCATAGAGACTATCAACTTTAATCAGTCCAATGTGTCACATTTGTCTATCAATTTTTGGAAGATATTAATAGAAACTGGCTGTTGGATATATGGAAACTTTCTATAATGTTATTTTATTTTTTTCTGTAAATCTACAACTCTTTTTAAAAATGGTGTCTACTAAAATACCCTTCAATACTGCTCTAACTGAATACTCCTTTAGCATGAATTTTGAGAAATGTAACCTTGAACCCCTTGTAAATTTCCCTTGTAGATAGAATGTAAATATCTATGCAACCTGATTATTGATTCATATTTATTGAAGCAAAGCAAAATATGTGTGTGCCCATGTACATTTATAATATTTAGCGTGCTTTTACTTAGAGTTCACAAATATGGCGTTAGAAATCATGAGCTCACCTACTGACTGGCTCCTCATGTTCTCCATAAAAAGCAACCATGTCACTATAAAGAAAGTTACTAATTTCAGTGTTCAAATATGAGATAAGTCAGTAATATTTGGTTTAACCAAATAATAGGAGGGTTTTAGATATTCTAAGAAGTAGAATATATATAACAGGTTATGGGAGAGAATTAAAAGGACCCTCTTTGTTGAAATCTGGGTTAAATTGACGTTTCAAAATAAATAAAGGTATATGACTTTAAGTAAAATATAAATCTATACTAATATTAATAAATAAATAGACTATTTTCCTTATAGTAGAACTATCTAGGATACTATAATATAGAGGAAGTGATGGCATTTCAAAGTCATCATTGACTTCTAGTGTTAATTTGATGAGACATATATATTTATATAGACCATGCTAACTCCCCACAAACTACTTACAAAGGGAAACCAATCTTTCATAGTGGGAATTCTGAAAGATGCTGCAGCACACAAATGATCAAAGGGGAGATCACCAACAGTGGACCACAGACTGACATCCAAAGACAGCTCTTTGCAGGGCAGACTCACCTCTCTCTAGTGCCATCTCTGCCATGCCCACGTTGACCGCAGCTTCATTCCATAGCTTATCTCTTCCCCGGTGATGACCTTGACAATTAATGTCTTCTACTTTTTTTACAGGTTGGAACTTTCCTAAGTCGGACGTAACATGTCTAAAGTGACTTTATTTTTGTGAGAAAACCTTATTTACCCTTTTCAAAGCAAGCAATAGAGGTTCTGGTGTGTATGAGTCTCCTGGAGAGCATTGGTTCCAAGTCTGGATGAACAGGTCTTGTTCTCAATTTCCTACACTATCCCATCTAGGTTGGATTGCTCCTCATAGCAGGAGAGTTACACGAAAACATTCAGAAATATAATCTTAAATGCTTGGAATATTGGAAGCAAAAATGAATACATAAGCGAATGACTCAGGCGAGGGGATACTGGATAGACTGTGAGCAGGAAGTTAAGTTTTGCTGATTTGATTTTCCAGCTCATCCAGAGCTGGTGCTGAATGCTGAAAACTTTCTGGGCTACTGTGATGCATTATCCCATCAAAATGACAACTTCCCACTTTCTTCTTTATAAACAGCTTTATTGGGGTACAATTCACATGCCATACAATTCATCCATTCAGTGTGCATAACACAACTTTAGTACATGGGTGGAGCTGAGCAGACATCATTATGATCAAATTATGAAACTTTCTCAGTTCCCTTTTGCATTTATTATTGATACCAATCTTTACTTCTCTTAATTTTCAATCATAGCACATATTTAGGAAGCTGATATAAATTGTGCTGACACCACAATGAAAACTTCTTGCCGTCAAAGAGGTTCTGGAAGCCATGCATAGAGGTTCGTGCCTGTAACATCATCACTGAGGAGGCCGAGAGAGGATTATTTCAAATTTGAGACTGCCTGAGGCTGTATTGACTCTACCTCAACAAATAAACAAGAAAACAAACAAACAAAAAAGAGCTCCTGAGAGGAGCAGTTCATAAGCAATTAGTTGGTAAGGCTTATACCGAAAAAAAGTACAAGGCGCTGTGCGCACAGGTGCAGGCGCCCAACTCACTGGTGGTATAAAATGAGACCGAGGCTGAGAGATAAAGAATAATATGGATGTTGTCTGATATTTGAGGTATTGGGGACATTGGATGATGGATTCAAAGAGTAGAATTATAGGGATCATCTTTCAATGATGTCTGCTGTAACCTGAATTGATACCAAGACAAATTTACAGAGTTAAAATGGATCTAGTCGTTTTGTATGTTAGATTGGAAGTTATCTTTTTTATATAAATTCTCACAGCACCCTTGTTTATAATATTAAAATCTGAAAAATCGGAAATACCCATCATTGGGTGAACAAATGAATGAGAGCCCAAGCAGCAGATGGATGCCCAAGCTACATAAAAGATGAAATAGTGGGACCCGCAACAACATAGAGAGAACAAAGCCCCAAAACAAAGATTCAGCATCTACAATTCTAACTATATAAATTTATAGAAGATGTAAATTAATCAAGAGTGACAGAAAACAGATCAATGGTCGTCTTTGATAGAGTGGGTGTTGCTGAGGGATTAAGGAGAGGCCTGAGGAAACTTCACTGCATGATAGAAATGTTCATATCTTGACTGTGTTCATGACTCCATATGAGAGAATAAATGTATTAAAATTCATCTGACTGTATTTTTTAAACAAGTAGCGTTCATTGTATACGAGTTATTTTCCTATAAAGGTTTTAAGAAGGTAAGCCTACTTGTAGTGATCAATCATATCATATCTCTAGGAGCTGTCAATTAATGGATGCTCATTTAGGGCTAGGTACTGATTGCAATGGCTGTGTTAAGGTAATCGTATTAACATAACCTACCCTAGTCACAAAGCGGAGGAAAGAAACTAGGCGANNACAGGCTTGGACAGTCCACGTAAAAGTGGGGAGCTGAAGAACTACAAATTGGTAGTTTGAGTTGACAGGAAGGAGAAACGATTAAATCCCATCTCTGGCATTTCCTAGCTCATCTCCAGTGTAACCGTTACCTGATTCAGAATTTACGCTATCCTATTCTGTATTCCCTTAGCTTCCCCGAGAACCTCTCACCACAGTGTTTACCGTTTTGAAGATTGCAACATCTTAAAGCCAACAGTAATTTTAACTAAGACAGAGGTCGACAAAAATCTAACAGGATAAAGTCAGGCTTAAATAATGCAATATGTAGTTTAAACTTGTCTACAGTTATCATGCTTAAAATTATGTAAACTACCTTATTTCTCCTCTTCATCTAAAAAACTATAACTTTTTATTATCTTATTACAAAATAATGCTTACTTTTTCAAGCATGTAGTTGCACATCACTGAGATATCTAACACCAGACATCTCCTGTGACTGCCAGCCAAAATGAACACCCTTCGTAGAGTGACTTTTGTCAGGTGTATTGTTGCAGCGGTTAGACAAGTAGCTACAGCCTGTAATGTTGCAAGCAAGAAAATGATTTCTATCTTTGGTACTTCAGTAGTGGGATAACTCAGTATGAAGAAATAGCTATTATAATTGCCTTGGAAAGAAAAGAAGGAATCTAACTGTATCTAAAGTAACTTCCCAGTCAAACATGGTCTTGTGAGAAGAAAATCTTAACCCCTGTTCTGTGCTTGGTAAGTCATTCTGGAAGAGAGCCAGTTTGGTAAGAGTAGAGAACTTGTTTTGTTTTGTTTTGTTTTATTTGAGAACCTATTTCAACATTAGATATTGACATGAGTGATGTGTGTGTCTGTGGTTCAGTCATTATCCCTTCAGGACCTGCTTCCCTTATCTGTAAAATTAAATTTGGACCGAACAATATGCATGATTTCTTCTATACTTTAAATTTTTATGATTCTAATGATTTTGGAGAACATTGAGATGAACAAATCAATAAACTAAATGGATGTGGAATTGTTACTCCGAAGAAAGAAGCCAATTTCTAAGGTAATAGTTCACCGACAAATTTGTCAGTTCTTGGCAAACGATTTGAGGAGTTAAGCTGCTGCTTTGCAAAGTGCCAATGTTTCGAAAGTGGAAAACTTTTACCGAGCAGGTAACAGTGAGCTTTTAAAGCATGGGTAGACAAAGCTTTCCTAATTCCGCTGCCATTAACACAAGCACGGTCTTACCTGCTATTCAAAATGATTTCAATGGGACAACCATTTCAAACATCATGAGAAGGGTAGCTCTCTTTCTTCCTCCTCACACAGCTGAGCCCCCCATCATTGTGACTGTTCCCACTTTCTTCTGAATGTAGTCTTGTAAAGGATTGAACAACTGAATGTGAGCAGTGACAACATGAATGTGATGTGGTCTGGAACTTTCTCTGTTGATCAAATTAGACCAGTGTCTCTGTATGCAGCTTCATGCAAGTTCTCAGGACATGGCAGAATGTAGCCAAATTCTTTGCCAAAACATCGCATGAAGAATGCCTAGCTCAGTGTCCAAATAGAGCCTCTGGTCCCCTCTGACATCCCATGTGCCAGGCACCCCCTGTCCCTGCTTTCCTCAGTGTTCCTGCTTTTCAGACTCCCACAAAAAAAAATGAACTTAGCAGACCATGGCTTTTCTGTCTTAAAGCTTCAAATTTTTCTACATTCTTCCCACAGAGAAGCGACAAAGGCCTAAGGAGAACTACTGGTGAGATGTAGACACATGTATTTGTGGGCAGATGCAATTAATGGTGATCAACTTTACATTTACCTTCTTTCCAAGGCGATGAGGCTGACGTTGCAGATGATGCTCTGAGCGGCAGCTAGCGCACAAGGCAAGTAATAACCTTTGCAATTAGATGCTTGAATCGCAAACCAACTACTTAATATCTGAGTTAATGAAAGACCAAGGAGATCTTTCATTATTTCCCTAATGAGCCTGTTGAATTATATCTTATTAAATATCATGATGAGTTAAGCTTAAGCTCTGCCTTTTTAAAGTTGGTTTTTAAGGTATTGCATAGAGCTAATGTAGAGATTAGTGCTTAATAAATTTCAGATGATAGACGACAGTTTAATTGGAATAGAGGAGTCTACAAATGTCATGACTATAAAACACCATGAGGACCACAGTATAGAAGCTACTGTGATCCTAGCTCCTCCATAACTTTGAGTATGGATATATTGTTTTATGTAACAAATAGAATTATAGGTTAAGGATTTTGAGAAAGGGACATTATGCTGGCCTGGTGTAACCATAAAAGTCCTTGTAAATAAGAAAGCAGAAGAGTCTAAGTCAGGGGGACGAAATGATGGGGAAAAGTTGTCAGGGTCAGGGAAGAAGATTCTACCAGGCAAGTATCAGTCTGTCCTAGAGGCTGGAAACTATATGAAGACACATTATTGTCTTTATCATCCAGATGGAATGGAGCCTTGCTGACCCACGTTAGACTCCCAACCTTGAAAACCACAAGTTAATAGGCTCCTGCTAATTCATTAAAATTTTCTGTTTGAGCCATATTGAGGGACTCGTTGTACATTGTCTTACAGTAGGCTAGACCAGGTCACACAGAGACACCTTTGCACGAACACTTCTCAAGTTACTTCTCCAGTGTTCCAGGTGCTAGGTTCCATTTGGCAAAAGATGTCCTTGTCCAAGCCCAGAGTTCAGGAAGACTTGCACCATTGACTTTGCGTCAGAGTCCCTGGCCTTCTAATCTCAGGAAAGGTGCATCATTGGTCCTTCTTGTTCCAAGGCTTTCAGCTTTGTAGATGGAGCAACTCCTGGCTTTCTCATCACACTGCCATTGTGGGATATTCAGCATGTGATCTCGTGAGCCGATGCAGCAAATCCAGGAGGGCCCTCATAAACCACCCTGTCATGGCCAAGGCTGATGGCTTGTCACTCTTATTTTCTCTCTGCTGCTGCCTCTTTCTGCTTTCTCCTTCTCGAGCTCTGTGTCCCTCCACACAGATGTCTTGGGTTGCCACATCATTTAAACATTAGTATTGGGTTTGAGTCTGCACTGTTTTAAAGTACTTTTATTTTTTTAAAGAGAGAAAGTTATTTCACATGTACTTTTATGTGGCACAAGCAGTTTCTGTGACTCCATCTTGAGATACTCAATTGCAAGAAATACAGCATCAACTGCCAAGGCCAAGTCATTGGCATTTTTGTTTTCTGTACCTTTCAACTTGTTGGTTGACCCCTGTTCCAAGGACTTTTTAAAATTTATTTATTATTTTTTACTTTTTTCCATTTTCTTTAGTATTATTAAAAATTTCCACCTCCTCCCCTCCTCCCATTTTCCTCCCCCTNTCCCCTTAAAAGGCAGAAAGAAAAATCTGCCTCCCTCCAACGTTGTGGAAGATTATGTGAACTAGGCAAAGATGTGTTGCACTTGTTTATGCTATATAATATTACTTTAACTGTGTAAAGGTGTGTTACTATTGTTTTTGCTGCGTCTGTTTAACAATGAAAGAATGTGTTTAATTAGGTGAAGAGGTTGCAGCTGTTTCACCTTGCCTGCCTAAGGCACCTGATTGATCTAATAAAAAGCTGAATGGCCAATACCTAAGCAGGAGAAAGAATAGGTGGGGTTGGCTGGCAGAGAGAAAAAATAGGAGGAGAAATTTAGAAAGAAAAAAATGGGAGGAAAGAGAGAAGGAAGGGGTGAGAATGAGAAAGATGCCCGGGGGCCCAAAGCCAGGCAGACAGAGAAGCAATGTAAGCAAGATATACGGAGGTAAGAAAGGTAATAAATAATCCTGAAGCAAATGGTAGATAATGAGAAACAGGTTGATTTAACTTAAAAGCACTAGCCAGAAACGTGGTGTAAGCGAGGCCAAACATTCAAAACTAATAATATGTCATGATTTGGGAGCTGGTTGGTGGCCTGAATGAAGAATGCCTGGTGCACTTCAAATTTGCATTTGTTTACCCTTTAAGTGAGAAATGAATAACATTAGCAATCTCACATCATTAACAGACTGCGTGGATAAAACTTGCATGCAAATACTTTCAAAATCAAAGGCTTCCATGGAGCCTGCGTCCATCATGTGTAAGTATGAATCTACTGTTTCACAAACGGGATTGTGCATAAGTTAAGGACCTTGAGAAAGGGACTTTGTGCTGGCACAGCGAATTTACAAAAACCTTTGCCAATAGGCAAGCAGAAGAGTTCAGGCCAGAGACGCTGTAGTGATAGACAAGAGATGGGGAGTCTGGGGAGCTAAGTTGAGGCCACGAGGCAAGCATCAGCCTGCCTAGGAATCTGGAAATCCTATGGAGATACACTATTCTGTAGAC